>PVJH01018877.1:0-10197 GCA_004026705.1 Nesogale talazaci
GCTGGGTGTTGGGATGATTCGAGGGCATCACGTTTCTTCCTGAACAGGTTTGACCCTATTCATTAACACAGAGTGCAAGAAGATAGTGGCGGGGGGATTAGCCACTCCACACCCAGAGGTGGGCGGAGGGGACAAGGGCTGGAGCTCGCTCTTGGTGGCCCGGCTGGCGGGCAGTTGTTAGAGCTGCTTCCTCTCCGGGGGGTCCGGGGTGAGCCTGAGCCTCAGTGCTCACTCTCCTGAACAAGGAGGACAGGCCACATGGTCTAGCTAGGGAGCTAGCTAGCAGCGGCTACCACGTGGTTCCAGAACCCCACAGGTGGCCAAGAACACGTGGCTGAGCATTGAGAGAAGGCGGAGAGGGGAAGTCGTGAAGCAGGCCCGAGGGAGGGCAGGGGTCCCCCGGGCTGGGTCACTGCTGGTCTATGGTCCACTGACAAGAGTTGCTGACCCATGAAGAGAGGTCCCACAGGTGTGGCCCCCTGGGCAGCGCAGCCCCGCCCTGGCCCCCCAGCACACAGAGACACTCAGGAGTGAGGACCTGCCCTGGCTGGTTGGGGCATGCACTCTGCTGTCTGTGGGGACAGGCTGGCTACCTTTGGGCAGCTCTGACTCTCCTGGAGCCTGTCCACCATCCTGGGGCATGCAGGCTTGCACTGGGGAAGGTGGTGGCTGTGCACTGGCCGGGGATGGAACCTGGGTCTCTTGCATGGCAGACGGGAATTTGACCATTGAGTCAGCACGGCTCCTTGTGCATGAAGACGCTGCTAAGAGGACTGGGAGATGGGCAAAGGTGACTGGACAGCCACAGTGCCGGGTCCTAGGTGCCCAGGGGCAGCAGCCCGCCTAGCAGGCTGCATTCCTGGAGCGAGCCGGGCAGTGCACAGGGAGAAAGCAGGGAGGGACAGTTCACGTGTCTGCATGTCCACCACATGCTGAAGACACCATTGGTGACATGGGACATCAGCCCCTGAGGAAAGGGAGTCAGACGGGGAGGTGGACACTGGTGTCAGGGGTATCCTGGGTGGAATTGACTTCTGACACTACAGAGTCTGGAAAGTCCAATGCTTACAGGGAGTGTTTGTCACAGGAGAAACTGGTGGCACCTGGTGGGCAGTGGGGAGTAGAGTTCACACAGGTTCCTGGGGCTCATGGACAGATGTCGGGTGTTGTGGGCCCTTCGTGGAGAGATCACTGCTGCCCCAGGGCTGTCCTGCTCCCCGGCACACAAGCCGCATGGACTGGACACCGCCGACCATGAAGGGGCCCCAGAAGTCGGGTGGGCAGTTCAAACCTGCGGCCACTCAGCTGCTGCTCCGTCTGCAGGGCTGCCTCCAGCCAGCCCGTCAGCCCGACTCTGCCCGGCCGTGGGTGATGGCCAGTCGGTGGCGTGGGCGCTGGTGTGATGTGAAAGGCTGAGATCTCGTGAGAAGGCCCAGCACGGGACACACGCGTGTGGAGGAAGAATAGTGCCAGGGGGCTTGCTGGACACCGTTAGCTCCAGACTTTCCGTGTGAACGGCGCAGGTGCACACACCGGCTGCATGGTGTGTCTGCCCTGTCACACACGTGTGCTTGTCCAGGACGGGCAGGCCCTCAGAGAACTGGGCCAGGACAGGGCGGCGGGGGGTCGGGTGGGGGGGCAGAGTAGTCATGGGCTGACCCAACTCAATGGCTGCCCACACCCGCCACGGTATGGAAGCCTGTGTCGTGGACAGGTGTGTGTGGACAGTGCAGTGCATGTTGTACGTACGTGCATGATAAAGCCCTTGTATGGAGGTGGGTAATTGGGGGTGCAGGTGTGTCTGCTGTGCGCGGGCCCCAGTGAGAGGGCTTGGCAGGCCCCTGGCGTGGTGCGCTGGCCCCACCGGACTGACCACACATAGCCGCGTCTTTCAATAGAGGCCTTTTAATCAGCATCAGAGACGGGGAGGGAGGGGCGCCGTGCGGGGCTCGCGCCCCCGGCGGAGTATTGAAACCACAGTGCTCACACGGCGGAGGAGCCAAACGCCCCTGAGGAGGGAGGACGGAGCGACGCTGAGTTTGGGGAGGAGGGGGGAGGTCTCCGGGGGCCCGCTCGGCCCCCAGAAAGGAAGTAAAAGGATAAGAACAGAACAAAAACGCTCCCCCCGCCCCCTCGACGTTCCCCCTGGAGAGACACAGGCAGCGTAGTGCGTGGGCTCCGAGCCATTCCCTAAAACACTGTTTCCACATAAATACAATAAACTCTATTATCGGTCGGTCACAAGTGCTAGATAAAGGTTTCTCTTAATATGACAAATGTTTAAGTAGTCCTTGTAATTTTTTTCTGACGATAAAAAGTACAGTTTCTGAAGAAGAAGTTCAAGACGTCCCTCCCCACCCGCCCTGCCCACCCCACTCTCCTTCAAGGTTTTGTTACAGAAAAAGTTGATGACTTTTGTGTCTGCAAATGTCATGAGAGGGGAGGGGGGGGGAGAAAAAAAGGCATTGTGTTTCTTTTTCTTCTTCCTTTCCCCAAAGCTGCCACGCCTGGCGTGCAAAATCTGTATACAATATAAAGACATGCCAGTCCTAGAGTCATGCAACGTCCAGGTGTAGGGACTTAAAAAAATATATTCATATATATCTATGTATAGATATTTATATAGAGATCAATGCCCATAAAACACGTGGGCCCAAAAGTCTACAAGAAAAGGATGGAATGAGAAAGGGGGGTCAACGGAGATTAACAACGTTCCCGTGCAGAACCAGAACAAAACGAGCCAGCAAAGCCAGGCTCATGTGTGTCTGCCGGGTCTGGGAGGGGCTGAACGGTCCCCGCTCTTGGAAACAGAGTTGCTTTTTGTTTGAAAGTAAAGAAAACTGAAACACTTTGACAAAGAGGCCCCTACCACACCGGAGTCCTGGGAGGCTTCAGGGGCTATGGGACGCAGGGGCGCCCCTCAAGGGGAATAAAGTGCTCACTCACCAGTGCCCTGAGGCCTTTGCAAAGGAGAGAGGCCCCAGGTGCCCGGACCCCCACTGGCCCTGGGCACAGATACCAGCGGTCCCTCCATGCTGGCCAGGGCGGCCAGCTGGGGACAGGCAAGTGTATCTTCAAAGGAAACAAAGGCTACATGGTAATGCTTCACGCAGGCTGAGAGGAGCTGGAGTGGGTGACAAAAGAAATGGGTCCCCCAGGCCGCTGCCTGAGGGACTCTGGACATCCCCCCCCACAGTGGTCAGCTGCAAGAAATCAGAGACCATTTGGGTCTCTGGAGCCACTGTTGGCGGAGGGAGGGGCTGGGGTCAGTGGCCCCGAGATTGGGCAAAGCATGGGGCTGGGAGGCCAGAAGAACTGGCCCTCTGAGGCCTGCCCATCTGAGTGGACTCCGCATACCACCTCTGGGCAGAGGTCTGTCAGAAAGTACGCTGTGGACATCACCAAATCCCACAGCAGGGTGGGGCCGCTGGTGAGGCCAGAGTACAAGAAAGCCCCCCTCCCCCAGTCGGAGCTCAGTCCCCTTCGGAATGAAATTCAGGGCTTTGGGTGATGGGGGTTACGTTACAGTAAAAAAATCAGTCAAAGGAAAGGGGATCAGGACAGCTGTCCTGGGGTCTGTGCTGTCCCTCCAGGGTCATGGCGGGGAGGGCCCTGACTGTGTAGCTGTTGGGGGGAAAAACCGGGCCCGCCCGCACCCCAAGTTCATGCACTGCTGACCTGCCTCAAAGGTCTTTGGAGACGTGAACGTCAAACAAGGTGACAGTGGCACTCCTTGGTGCTGGGGGCCCGCAGGCCCCACCTGGGAGGTTCTGAGCACCCTGCCTGGGGGACCCCCACGCTGGCTGAGAGGGGACACAGGGCCACCCTAGAGTCCTACCAAGGAGGGTGGGCAGGAGGGCTCTCTGGAATTCGGGGCCATGACTCAGAAAAGACATCGGTGGGGATGTCCCCATGAAAGGCTTCTGCCCGCTGCCCCCCCTTTTCCATCACTGGCTCTGAAAACAAATGCTGAGGCCGGTGTGGCGCTGCCCACCCAGGAGGGGCTGCCGGCCAGCCGCACAGAGACAACACGGGCGTGGTGGGGAACAGAAACACCCGAGAAAGGGCTTTCTGAACAAAGGAAGAAAAATGTACAAGCAAGAATTTAGAAAGGAAAAACACAGAGAGAGACGTCATCACCGCCCAGGAAAACCGCTGAACAGTGAGGGAAAAATGCGTGAGACTCACAAAACAACGCGTATTCGGAATCTGTGTGTGAAAAAAAGTTCATACAAAAAAAAAGAAAAAAATCAACCAGAAAAATTTATATCCTTTGCTACAAAAACTCATTAGATACATATGTGCACAGAGGTCCGGCGAGGGGACAGAGGCTTCTGGGAAAAACAAACGAAAACCTGAAAGTACCGGCCTGGAGGGTAGCTGCCCAAGGCGGGCGGAGGAGCTGGCCATCTACAGCTCCGGATAATGTGAGCTTCCAGCGCCGTCCCTTCCCAGAACCCACCTGGGCATGTAAGCTGCAAGCCCCCCAGTCACCAGGGACCTTTACCACCTGTGTTTCTCATTTATATAATATATATATATATTTAGATATATATATATTTTGTTTTTTCTTCTTCTATAAATGCATTATAAATATTTTATCAAGATTTCATAAGAATCAAGTTTCTTAGCTTGGAATACATTGGAGTATATATTATACATATGTATGCATGTATGTATAGACATACACACATATACATATATATGTATACCTAAAATGTTAAGCAATACTTCATGCTACTTGCTTTTCATAAAAAGCATTCTGGCCATTAACACTGCGAGGTGCCCGGACATGCTGGACGGCCAAGGGGAGGGCGCTCGGTCGCTGTAAGACGCGGAAGGAAGAAGAACGCTTTGGAGTTGTCCACAGGGGTGGGGTCGCAACACCCCAACAGTATCTGCCACTTCTTCTCTCATTTGGCAACGACCTCCGTGGGTCTCACGCAGCCGTGAGGGCGTCCGGCGGCGGGTGCCTCCCAGAGACGCTGGTGGGGCGGCCACGGAACGTCCCGCCGACCCCCGCGGTTCAGTGTTTTTTTTTGTTTTTTTTTTCTTAAGGCATTGTTCCTCAGGCTTTAGAAAAACCAGCCACAAAAATCCCACCCGAGCAGTGAAAAAGGCACAAACTCGCATCTTCCAATGGCTTCCAGAGACCACGCAGCTCCCCCCGGCTCCGCTCCCGGCTGCGCTTCGGTCCGGCGCGCCTCTCCGAGCGTCCCCGCTGGGGCGCACGGGGGTTTGCGGGAGCCGCGAGAACGTTCTCTTGAAACAAAAACACAAGACAACAGGGGTCGGAACGAGCTGGGGGCCGGGGGGCCAGTGCGCAGCGGCTGGCGCGGGCGGAGACCGCGGGGTGGGTGTGGGTGGGAATCGGACGTTGAGCACCGGTTTGGTTCAAGTTGGTTTTTGTGAGATCTGTGATTGTCTCTTCCTCGTGCCGGCTGCACCCCGCAGCTCTGCCGTGTCGCCTTTCTCCAGCCGACCCCCTGGCTGGCGCCGAGTGCCCCGCGCCCACGTCTGCTTGGCCGCAGCGTGTGGGCCGTGGGCAGCACAAAGGCTCCGGGCGCTGCTCGCCCTGGGCCGCTTCTCGGGCTCCAAGGTCACCCGGCAGGACGCGGGCAGACGCAGGAAATCTTGGCTGAGCTTCAAGACGGAGACGCACAAACAAGAGCAGGCGGCCTGCGGCTACAGCGGGGGCTCTTCCTCCATGGGCTCCTCCTCCGGCCTGCGGACCCCAGGAGAGAAGGGCTCAGGGGCACCAGTTCCCCCTCAGAGTCCGCTGTCCCAGAGGGCTCGCCCCCAAAGAGCCCGCCTCCTCCAAGAACCTGCCGCCCCCCAGCACCCCGCCCCTGCCACCCTTGGAGCAGACCGTACCTCTTCTCGGCCGCTTTGACGCCCACGGAGAGCGAGGCCATGGCAGTCACCGTCTCCGCCTCCTCGTTCTCACATTTCTGCGCCTCCAGCAGCGAGTAGGCCACAGTGGAGGCGGCCCTCTGCAGGGAACACCAGTACTTGCCTGCGGACGTAAGGCAGCTGTGGTCGGCGTCACGTGGTCATGGGCTCGAGGTTGTCCCCGACTGAGGGGTGCCCCACATGCCGCTTGGCCTGAGCAAGCCCTGGGGGTCAGGCGAGGGCTCTGGAAGCCTCTTTTAGTGGGCAGGGTGGGCGACCGGGGCGACAGACCACACACTGCGCATGAGGGTGGGCGCGCTGACACGCCCACTAAGCCCTCTATCGGACACCTGCTGTGAGAACAAGGATGGCAACCCCCGCAACGCCTGCCCTCCTCCCTGCCTGTGGATCCCACGGAGGGCACAGAGCCGATCGGCCCGCCTGCAAGGGTCTGTCGATGTGTGTGTGTGTGTGTGTGTCCTGAAGGCAGTCACGGTGGCTTTGGGAACATCACTGGGAGGTGCTCAAGGTGCTCGCCAGGCAAACCAGAGTCACAGGACCTGCAGGTCTAGGGTGACAGTCCCTGGGGGCTGAGGGGGTCCGTCGTTGCGGGAGCACACTGCTTCATCTTTCTCCCAGGGAGCGGCTGTGGGTTTCCCACCACCAACCTTTCTGTCACTCATCAGCATTCAACCGCTGTGCCACCAGGCACGTACACCCCCGGCCTCTGAACCCACCCACAGCAGTGCGCCTCGGGGTGGGTGGGACGGCCACAAAGGGCCTCAGAGATCCTGTGCCATGGTACGGGAGTGCACAGCCTCATCGTATTCCTTCGGCGCAGCCGGTGGGCTCCAACCGCCGACCTTGCAGTTAGCTGTGCCACCAGGGCCCCCTTAACTGCTGATACTCCCTGTTCCGCTGCGGCCAGGAGCCACCTCCATCCAAGACCCAGACAGACCCTAGAGCAGCGAAGGGGCTGAACCGGCCCAGGGGGTAGACAGCGCCGCGGGCTTGGAGAAGGGTTTCCTCGCTGGGGAGCTCTGGCCACCCCACTGTGCCGCACTTGAGTCAGTGAAGCGGGGTGCTTCACGGCAGAGGCCCACCGGTCCTGGCCAGAGCCCCTCCCTCTTGCCAGCCACAAGAGGGACTTACTGTGGACCTCGATGACCTTTTCCATGGACTGCACAGCATTGGAGTTGGGCCTTTGCTCTAACGTCTTCTCAGGGAGGGGGTCCAGCTGGAAAAGAACACAGGGCAGTGGTCAGTGTGGTCCCCGCCCAAGGGGACATGGACGGCCAGGGCCTGGGTGGACTCCTTTCCAACCAGCCCCTTCCAACCAGCGAGAAGCCACACTGGCTCCCAGGGAGTCGCTGTTGACTCACAGCGCCCCCAGTGGCTTCCGTGGAAAGCCCAGTCTTTCTCCCAAGGAGCTGCTTCTGGTCTCCCGAGCGCAGCCCCGCACGCCCCCACTGCGCCCCCAGGGCCCCCAGCCAGGAAAAGACAACTTAAGTCCCAAGAGTGGCCTTGGCATCGGCCAGCAGACGACCCCAGGGAGACTGGCTTCATGAGACCCCTTTCCAATGTAAGGGTGTCGCTTGGAGGACAAGCTGTGCCTGATCCCAAACCCTGGCCTTTTCTGAGCAAGGGAGAATGAAGAGCCGAGGCATTTGAACAAGGCTGCTGTGAAGAGGACTAAGCCAGCTGGGGCCCCCGGAGAAGCGGCAGATGGACAAGGTCTGTCTCGGGAGAAGCTCGGTCAGAGTGCGCCATGGGAGAACAGGTGGAGAGACTATCTCTGGTCTGGACGTAGAAGCACATCGCGCTCGGGGACATGGAGGCGGAGGGAGCGAGCGAGAGGAAGGCCCTTGATGAGCTGGAGGGGCGCAGGGGCGGCAGGGAGGGCCTCCGACATACAGCGAGGACGAGGCTGGCAGCGCCTCTTCCTGTGGTGTGCGGGTGGGGGAGCCATGACACCCAAGTAACAGCAGCAGCAGCAGCAGCCACAGGTGGAAGGAAGGAGGTGTCCCTGGACGTGCTGGGCAGCAGGAAGGCAGCGTGTCTCAGGATGCCATTTAGGGGACATAGTCCCTTTGTGGAAAGACCAATGTCTAGTCCCTCATTGACCATGGCCGTGGTCTGGTCAGCCCCCGCCCCCGCTTCCCGCCTGCTCTGCAAGGCTCCCGGCGCTGTGGGGATGGTGCGTCACGATCTTGGCCCCAGAGCTGGCCGGAGCTTCAGGGAGAGTCTGTCTGCACCAGGCAGGAGGGACACGGGGTGAAGCCGGCCCTCAAAGATGGGCAGAGGACCCGTCTCTCTGTAACGCCCAGCAAACATGGCCCAACTGTGCTTTCTCTCCCTCCCCCGCACTCTAGGATGAGGCAGGAGCTAGGTGGGGAACACCCTAGAACCCAAGATATCAGCTCTGGTCCCTGGTCCCAGAAGTGACATCAGGCTTTGTCCCAGGGTGGGCTGCCAGAGGGCGCCCTGCTGAGCTTCGGCTGGACATTGTCTGTGTCAGGGTCACTGGGGGAGACTCAGCCGGCCCCTGCTTAGACCCCTCAGGCTTTACCTTGTCCACTGATGTGTCCTCTGCACTGGCTCTGCCGGCTTGGGCTCAGACACAGCCCACTGGGAAATGCGCCCACCATGGTGAGCCAGACCTCCACTCCTGGGCCTGGGGGTCCTCTGTCCCTGTATGCGCCCGCTCTCAGACAGACCCGCACAGGCAAAGCTGGTCCCTGGTCACACCGGCAGTTCCTCTCCTCTGGCCCCACGAGGCCAGCACGGCCACACATGGCCCCAGCCCCTGTTCCAGGCACCAGCTCCCTGAGCCACGGCAGATGGAGGGGACAGAGGGACACTCTGCTTTGTCTCCTTCCTCCACCAGGGCAACAAAGCTTCTGCCGAGCTCCACCAGGGACTGGCGGCCACTCAGAGACGAAAGCCCCACAGGGTAGGGCTGAGATGGACACGTGCACCCGCCCCCCCCCCCCCCAGCTCACTCCTCAGCCAATACACAGATAGCTGCAGACAGATACATGAACAGACACAGAGACAGACAGACAGGGACGGACAAAGATGCACACACCTCGTTCCCCAGCAGGGCAGACACGCAGGCCTCTGAGGCATCACAGATGGCCGTCAGGTCATGGCCGCCTTCCAGGGCCAGCACGACGCGGCCACCGGCCAGGCCCATCAGCTGCTTTGTCAGGTAACCGAAGCCTGCAAGGGAGAGGGAGGGGCTGCAGCCTGAGGGGGCAGAGGGGCAGGGGCAGCGCCTGAGGCAAGCTGGGGTGGGGGAGTGGGCTCAGGGCCATGATCCTTTCACAAAGGCCCTCTAGGGGCCAGCTGGGACCCCCATTGTGGAAGCAGGGGTCTGGGGGGGATGCTTACTCAGGACACTGAGAGGGACAGTTCAGGTCTGTAGACCGACGGTGGCGGGGTGGCCTGACGCCCCATTCCAGCGCCCCTGAGGGCCCTTGGCACTGCTCACCCTCTGGTGTGTACCCACCTATAAGCTCACAGGTTCTGTGCACACTCACTGCACACACACACTACACACACTTGTGTGTACACTTATGGTACACACATACTTGTGTGCACATGCATGCGCTCACATGTTCTGTGCACACTCTGCACACACTCTGTACACTAGCGTGCACATGCATGAGCTCACATGCAGTGCACACACTTGTGTATACGCTCACACATTGTACACACGCATGCACCTGTGTGCACATGCATGAATTCACATATTCTGTGCACACTCACCCCATTGTGTAAAACTCATTATATAGACCTGCTGGGATACTCTCCCAATCACAGGCCAGGGGACCTCGGCCCTGCTCTGTCTGAGCAGCCAGGGCCCTGGAAGGCTGGCACTGGTCCTTCCACTGCCCTGGCCAGAGCAGCCCCCGGTGGCCATGCAAGAGTGCCTGCCTGGCTGTCTGCACTGCAGAGCTCCTGTCAGGACCAGTGGGGCCTTTTCCTGTGCGGCTGCTGGGGCTGGGGAGGGGAGAGGAGCCTCCAGGGCAGGGGTGGATGGACAGGTCCCCACTTACACTTGGCGGAGAGGTGGTAGCCCCCAAGGGGCGTGGGGTGGCCTTCCACCGCGTCGAAGCCTGAGGACACCAGCACCACGTCCGGGGCGAACTCATTGGCTATGGGCATGACCACCGTCCTGTGGGAGGGGGTGGGGTCAGCCGTGGCCAGGCTAGGGACGAGCTGTGCCAGGGGCCAGCAGGCGTTGGTCAGCAGGTTGGGCAGTGGGGCTGGGCTGGGGTACTGGGGTGGTAGTCTAACAAG
>PVJH01018877.1:10297-44226 GCA_004026705.1 Nesogale talazaci
CTAGAGAGCAGTTCCAGAGCACAGCACTCAGCAAGCCACCCGCCCCACCCCCAGCCTGGTCTCGAGCTCGTGGCGGCAGCCAGTTGGGTGGAAGATGCAGGCCACGTGGACGTGCCCGGGACCTGGTGCCATGAACAGGGAGAAGACTGGCTACCTGCGGCGGGACGGGAGGGTTTGAGGCCTAGAAACTGCTCAATTCCCTCCTGCTCTAAATTGTAATCGCCCTCTCCCACCCCACGACTGACTGCTTCCTCTGGGGCAGTGAGGGCACGTGGCTGTGGGCACTGGTGCTGCCATGGTGGCCGGGGCGAGGCACAGAGACTGGGGACGTGGCACGTGCAGGGACAGGCATGTGCCAGTGTCTGCCTTCTGTGACGGTGGCTGCCTGCAGGGAGACAGGGCGGGACCAGGTGTCCTACCGGAAAGCAGTCAGGTACTCGGCGTCTCCCATGGGGGGGTCGAGGCCGCCGGCAAAGGCCATGTTCACATTGAAGCCCACGCCGGGCCCTGTGCCCACCTGCGGGAGGGGGCAGTGTCAGGACCAGCCCACCCTCCCAACCCTGCCCGGGGCCCCCAGCCGGCCGCCGCTCACCTCGTCGGGGGCGCCACTGCCCGGGAAGAAGTTGCCGTCGTCGTAGCGGTGCAGGGAGACATAGAGGACGCTGGGGTCGCTATAGAAGGCCTGCTGCGTGCCGTTGCCATGGTGCACGTCCTGGGGGCAGGGTGTGATGAGCGAACATGAGCCCCCTACCCCAACCACGTGAGCAATCATGCCATTCCCGCCCCCAGCTCCAGGTGCCCCCCTGACCCAGCAGTGAGCTGGGCCTGTGGCCCAGACCGCAGGCGCTCTGGGCTGGGCGGGCCCTGGCCTGGCCAGTCTGCTGTGGCTCCTCAGGTGCTCGTGGCCACCCAGCTTGGCCCTGGAGGGGCTGGGAGGCGGAGCAAAAGCAATGGGGGAGGCCAGCATCAGCCTCCAGTGGACACACAGGGTCAGGGTCCTCTTCCTGGAAGAGTCTACCTTTATGAATCTGGTGAGTGGGATAGAGGGGGTCACCATGCTGCGGGCAAACTCTAGTCAGGTGCATTTCCCAGAGGCTCGGCCCGCACGTGGTGAGGAGGGGGTGGGCCAGTCACTCACCCAGTCTACGATGAGGATCTTGCTGACACTCAGCCGCTGCTGCAGGAGCTTGGCCGCGATGGCCACCGAGTTGAAGTAGCAGAAGCCCCTGGGGTAGGCAGGGGACTCCGGTTAGTGTTCCTGCCACAGCAGGCACTGGGGCACGATGGCCACGTAGCGAGAAACCACACCCCCGCACCCACCACATACACACATCCGACTCATACCACAGGCACACAGTCACCACATTCACACCCAACCTAACACACACACTGCACTCACAGTCTTATGCTGGTGACCACCTTGCCCATTGTCCACCCCCCTGCTGAGTGGAGGCTTGCACCACTTGGTGCAAGTCAGAGGCCCAGAGACCAGAGGCTATGCTGGCCCCACCTCAGAGGGAGCCCCCTCTCCTCCCCCGGAATCTCCCTTCTTCCACTCACATAGGTGTACTCTCCTCAGCGTGATGTCCGGGGGGGCGGACCACAGCAAAGCCATTCTGCATCGAGGGCAGGGTTGGGAAAGAGGGGCCATATTTACTGGGGGGCGCAGTCACTCAGTGGAGCGCAGGACTGCTTCCACCTGAGTCCCCAAGCTAGGGCCTTCAATGGAGATGGCACCCAGGTCCACTGGCACCCAACGAGCCAGCTCAGATGGAAGGGCATGCGCCCTGGCTTTCTGCCGTCCACTGTGGCTGGCAGCTGACTGAGCCAGGTCCTTGTGTGCGTGCGTGTGTGTGTGTGCATTGTTAGTGGTCACAGGATATCCCCACTCCAGATCAGAACCCTGACCCAGGGCTCCCAGCAGCCCTCCCGCCCTGGGCGCATCTGAGGGGTCCCCTGAGAACACCCGACTTCCCTCACCTTTAGCTCGCCAGTGGCCACCTTGAAGACAAGCTCCACCACGCAGCCCACGGCCAGCCGGGCCGCCCCTGAGGAGTGCACCTCGTTCCAGATGGTGTCACTGTCCACCTGCGAACACAGCCCGCACGGTCACCCCCCTGCCCACCCCCCACACGGCAGCAGCCCAGCCCCGAGCTCTGCTGAGGCTCCCCTCCCTCGACTTCCTCTTAAAGGGCAGACCCCTCCTGTCCTTCCCACACCACAGGCCGCAGCCTCCCAGCAGTCCCTAGGGCAAGGTACAGCCCCACTGGCACCTGGCAGCCCTGGCCCTCAGGGCCACAGCTGGCTTCCTCCCCACCCCTCCCCCTTCTCTTTACAGCACTTGGCCTGGCGTCTCCCACCCCAGGGTCCCTCAGACGTGATTTTGTTGTGTTCAGGTCAGGTTACGATGACGGGGCAGGCGGGCCCAAGTGTGTGCAGGCGGGTGTCGGCCAGGCCAGGGGAGCAGTGATGGTCCTTTCTGAGAGCTGTTGGCCTCTCAGCCCTGGTGCCGGGGACCCGGAGGCACCGTTGTGGCAGCCCAGCATCAGGATCCACATCTCTCGCTTTCCGAGGGCCCCGGGTTTCTGGGCGAGTGTGGAGCTGGGGCACCCTGGTCCAAAGTCTCAGTTCGGCTCCCGCTCTTCTTTCTCGGTGCCCTGCTCCCTCGCTGGGCTCATTTCTCCCTGCCTGGTCTCCCCAGGGGGACCACACGGCCATCCTGCTGGGCCTGGTTAGGAGCCCCGCGTCCCACTCTGAACCCTTTCACTGGCTCATGGCACCAGGCACATCACAGGAGACGAGGGGCCATCGCAGGCCTGTCCAGCACGGAGCGTCACTGCCCCGGCAAGCTGGCTCCTGTTTTCAGCGACCACTCAAGGGGGATACACTGTGACACCGTGGGAGCCCTCTGCCGGGGCCCCCGGGCTCACTCATCTACCTGGCTTGTCCCATTTGAAAGGGTGCTGCGGCCGGGGATGGACATCACTGCCAGGTGGCCAGGGAGGACGCTGGCACTCACTGGCCCTCGGGAGCATGCTCACACTCTCTCCCTATGGCCTGTCCCTGGGACTCCTGGAGCCTTGCAGCCCTCGAGTGGCTGGGAGGTCCCTCCTTGAGGCGCAGACAGGCCACTTCAGGAGTTGGCTTCTGTCTGGAGATTCACAGGGGGCGCCCATAAGGGTGTCCCCTGCTGCTCGGGGACTGCATCTGACTGTCCCAACCCGAGTCTGCCGGCAGCCCCCAGGCCTGTGCATGGGGCCTCCCTGGGGTACAGCAGTCAGAGCTCTCCTCATGATCTGCCTCCTTGGACACACTGCGGGCGAGGGGCAGTTCTCCATCTGTCAGGGTGGCCAGGAGCCTGGGCAGTACAGACAGTCACCGTGCAGGGGGGGTTGCCAGGCCTTCCTTCCTGGGGTCTCCATGGTCATCATGAACCTCAGCCCCAGGTCTGATCGCTGAACTGTGTGCTCCACCAGGGACTCGTCAAACACCAATCCATGGCACAGGTGTCCAGGTGTGGTCTGCAGAGCAGGCTGCCACGATGCTCCAGACTGGCTAGAAGCTTAGTGTCCTGTCCACCCCCCACCCCCACCCCCACGCCATTCGGAGCTGCTTGGGGTTCTGAGTGTGGGCTGGGCCACTGCCCCCACCTGTCACTTCTTCCTGTCCAGGAGTCCCCACCACAGTGGAAGGGAGCAAGGGCAGAGGCTGGCCCACCAAGGGGCAGGAACAAGGGCGGGGGAGGCTGTGCTCTCGACAGCGGGCCTTTGGTGGCCTGGAGATCCAGCGTCCAGAGGACCAGGCCTGAGGGAACCTGGCTTCACCCAGCGCTCAGCTCAGACTGTCAGTGGCAGGGCCTGTGCCAGGGAGGTGCTCTCATTCTCAGCAGTGGATGATGGGCACATGCGGACCATGCTGGCACATGGGAGTCAGAGGGTCGAGAGAGAAGTCATGGTCCAGCCAGTCACTCTTCACATACGTGATCTTCTGTGCCCCTTTCAGAAGTGGCGGCAGCGTCCCTCACCAAGACTGCCTGTCCAAGGTGCCCCGGGTTCCTGCTCCCTGTGCAGGCCCTTGGGGGTGGGCACAGGCGGGTGGGTTCTCTGCATCCGGGCTCCCACAGGGCAGCATCAGGCGGGGCCTGCGAGTGGGACCCCCAGGCCCGTCCCCCTCCCACGTCTGAGCCCACATTCCGGTCCTCTGCAAGCCATGGGGTCTGCAGGGCCTGGCTTGCCAGAGACAGGCCGAGTCTCACTGACCACGAACTTGCCAAGGCTCCGAGGATGCAGCTGCTTAAGGCCTCCACCAGGGGGCGGGCCTGGAGGCTCAGAGGTCAGAGCGGCCTGCGCCAGCCAATGAAGGTGGGTGTGGATGGGGTTCAAAGAGGCCTTGCTCTGAAGACTCAGGAAGAAAACAACTTTCTTTCATTTTCCGAACAGAGTCCAGGCCTGCAGCTTCACCGTGTCTGTCTTCACCCACAAACGCAGCCCGGGGGGTGGGGGGTGAGGGGCAGGGGGGGACGCGGCTAGAGCTGCACGTCCTCTGGCCAGCATGTCCTTGTGCCCCGGGGAGTCATTGAGTTGACCTGCAAGCGTCAGCCAGCTTCCCTGGGGGCCGGGCCTACAGGACCCTCCCGGGGGGCACTGGGCCGTGTGGTCCCTCGCTGTGAAGGGCACGTGCGGAGCGGGCCGGACCCAGTCACCCCGACAGAGTGCGTGAGCCCCGAGAGCGCACGCTGCAGATACTCACCCCGACCCCTCCACACGGGAGCCGCACGAACACCGAGGTGAGGGCGCCTGTGAGGGGGAGAGGGCAGTCAGGAGTGGCCGCCAGCCCCACCCGTCCGCCCGGCCAACAAGAAGGGGGGTATGCCCCTCACCCCCCCACACCGTGACGGCCGTGTCTGCAGCAGGAGCTGGGGTGCAGACCCACGTGAGAAGCCCTGTCCTCTGGTAAGAACCCCGCCTCCAGGTTGCAGTCTGTGGAGTGTACGGAGCCTTTTGAGGAGCAAACGGGGCTACTGGGAGACTCCAGGGCCCCCGTCCAGGTCCCACACACCTGGGACTCCTAGAGTGCCCTCGGCCGGCATGTGGCTATGAGCTGCATGTCCCACCTGTGGCCCCCTCACTGGACAGCACCAGTCTGAGCAGGTCTCAGGGCAGCAAGGACCTCTAGAAGTCCACCTTCCATGGAGCTCACATGGTCCCAGAGACGAGGGACCACCAAGCCGCCTGGAAAACTCTCCCAGGCCCGGAGAAGCTGGCTGTGGGGGCCGGTGGCGTTTCTGCAGTGGGCTCTCTCTGAGCAGACCCCAGCTCTCCAGACCAAGAGCCCCAGGCCCTTTCTTGTTCTGCTCTTCCATGTCGGGGATTGAGGGAGCGGGGTGTGTGTGTGTGTGTCTCCATATCAGGGTGGGGGCAGGATTTCTACCACCAACAGCCCTGTCCCCCAACCCACGCCATCACCCACACTGAGGAGACAAGAGGGGGCCCGGTGGGTGGGCCCTGCCAGCTCAGCCAGCCCCGGGTGGGGGCTGGGGGCTGCTCTCTGTTGAGGAGCGGGCACTGGGGGGCCCAGTGTGACCCAGTGTGGTGCACAAGGACGCCGTATGCCTGACCTGCTCCCTCTCCCCCACAGAGCCCGCCCTGCGCGGCAGCCTGGTCCTGTCACCACCGGGACACCGAGTGTGTCCCCAGTCCCCCCAGCCCCCTAGACAGACCTCCGGATCTCTGGTCACCATCCTAACCCCAAACCACACTGAGGCCAACTCCCTTCTGGGAAGTCGGTCCCCACAGAAGGCCCAGCCGTGGGGCCGTAAGTCCGCTCCGACTCACAGGGACCTGATGTACAACACAGCCCCGCCGCCGGGTCCGCGCCATCCCACAACTGCTCTTAGGGCTGAGCCCGTGGTCGCAGTCACGCGTCCGTCCCCCTTGTCCAGGGCCTTCCTCTGTGTCGCCGCCCCTCCACTTTGCCAGGCACGATGTCCCTCTCCAGGCACGGGCCTCTCCTCACTGCAGGTCCACAGGACGTGCGAAGAGGTCTCACCATTCTTCGCCTCCCCGGGGGGGCCTGACCATACGTCTTCCACGACAGATCGGCTGGTTCTTGTGGCCGTCGTCCAGGGACCTCTGCACCCCTCCTCTTCCTTCTCCAGGCCTCTTCGTTCGGGGTTCAACGGTCACGTACGCAGGAGGCAGGGGGAAACACCCTGGCGGGCTCGGGTTCCCCTTGGTCCCCCAAGCATCTGCTTTGCTTTTCAACACTCTCGAGAGGCCTCAGGCAGCAGGCTGACCCAAAGCAATGCCGCTTCCACGAGCACTGACTGGATCCAGGCAAGATGCTCCCTGACAGCTTCACCTTCCGACTGTGTCTCTCAAGGCCGACTGTCGGTCCGCTGGTGAGGCTGCGGGTCTTTACACCGAGTCGAAACCCCCGCTGAGGGTCAGCAAGGGCTTACGTCCTCCTGACTTCTGGCAAGCCAGGCGGTGCCGTCTGTCCACTGAGGCTGATGAAGAAATCTTCCTCCCATCCTGTGCTGCACGCTCCCACCTCGACGCCGGCTTCTCTGCAACTTGCCCAGTGCACGGACGGAGCGAGCCCGGTGAGGGCATGCGGCCCTTTCCTGGTTTTCAACCTGTCCCTGCAACCGGTTGCCTTTGGATCCAGGCACACGTTCCGGTGCTCTGGGATTTCGTACCTCCCACACGTGATCCACAGCCGCGACCCGCCTAGTGGGACGCCCCTGCCTTCCACCCAAGTCGGGGCCACCTCACATTGCGACGGAGCGGCGGGGCGCACGGGCCGTGTCTGCGAGCCTGACGCTACTGACAGCGCAGCTGCCCCCCTCCACTGGAGGTCCCTTCACGGGCGGGGCTGGGGGAGAGGTTTGCACAGGGAGTGGGACTTCCCTTCCTCTCTGAAGGGGTCTTCTGGGCTCAGGGTAAACAAAGTGCCCTTCCTGAGGTGACCCAAGCCCAGCAGAGGGCCCTGCAGAGCCGGCGAGCGTGCTGGCGGTCTGAGTCCCTGGGTCCCTGTGGGAGCCGACAGGGTGAGCTGTGGCTGTGAGGACTGCAGTGAGCTGGGTGGGGGTCACCTGCGTGGATCCCATGGTGGGTCTGCAGGGGGAGCTGAGGTGAGGGGGTATACGGGCTCTCATGGGGGCTGTAGTGAAACTGGGGACCTGGTGTATGGTGTTCTGTAAAGAGCATGGAGGGGGACCTGGGGGGCTTGTGTGTCGGGACCTGTGTGGGAGGCTTTGGTCTGCGGGAAGCCTCTGCTTGAGGTGCTGTGTGGGACCCTGTGGGGGCTGCAGTCAGCTGGGGGACTTTGTGTAAGGGGTCCCAGAGTGGGCCGAAGTGATCTGAGGGTTACTCTATGTAGTGCCCCATGCGGGGCCTGTAGGATACATTGGGGCTTGGGGGGGCCTCATAGTGGGTCTTTCTTCCTCCAAGACTCAGGTTGGAGGTGGGCTGCTTTGCCGTGAGCTCCATGGAGAGCGGGGCTTGGGACCCTCAACTGGCTTGCTCCAGCCTGGCTCAGCCACTGCTTGTGGGTGTGGGCTGGATCCTGAGGGTGGGTGCGGCCCAGTGCTAAGCAGACCCCTGACTGTCTACAGGAGATGAGGACATTCTTGCTGCCTCACCTTCTTGGGGGTGGGGGAAGGGGCTGCTGCTCAGGGAAGGGCCGGTGCCGGGCAGGGCAGGGGACCCAGGTATGAGGACATGCCCGGCGTGGAGCTGGGAGAGTGTCAGGAAGGAGCACCCCAAGGCCATGCCCAGTGGGGGCCCCAGGTTCTCAGACCTGCATTCTCTGGGAATCCCGAGTCTGTGCCCTGGGAGCTGTTCTCTTCTGCTGAGCCTCTGTGCCCACCCTCCAGGGTGCCCCGATGTGGAGGGGAGGCCTGTGTGGGGATGGGGGACTTATGGCCCTCTCCTGCCAGTGCCCCATGGGCCCGGGGGGTGGGGCGGGGACAGGCTGGCTGCAACCTCAGCTCCCCAGGTGCCCAGATGCCAGGGGTTGATGCCGAGTCCCCACAGTCCCTGGCTCCAGGGCAGAGCATGAGAAGCGGGGTCGGTCCACAGGTCCTTACTGTCCAGTTTCTGCCGGTTCAGGGGGTTGGTGCCGTACAGCAGGGCGTGGGACTCCGAGTGGACCGTCTGCAGCTCCTCCAGCGTGGCCTTGCGTCCACGGATGCACTGTGGGGACAGGGCGCCGGCTGTCACACTGTGTGTCGTGAGGGCACCGAGCAAATGTGGGGACAAGGTGGCCAGGCTCCCGGTCCAACGGCACCCTGCCTGGCCCTCTGGGGGCCTCGCCCTGTGATTGCCAGCATGCTTTGGCTCTGGGGAAAGGTGGCTGCTCTGGGCAGAAGCTGCTCTGCTTTCCCCAACCTCTACCACAGGCCCCCAACCCCCACCCTTCCCCTGGATCTGTTTCCTGAGAGCTGAGTTTTCTGTGGGGGTGAGCCTGAGGCCGGCAGCTGCCTTGCTGGGCTCAGCCTGGGGGAACCCATGGATCTTCTGATGCAGTCCCTGAGGGGAGGGATGGGGCACTGCTGCCCACGGAGTGCTCCTGGGCTCCCCAGTCACAGGACTAAGCAGGGGTACCCTTGGGGATTCCTGGGGATAGAAGGGTGCCCGCCCACGTGATCAGGCAGGAGGAACAGGAGTTGGCCCCATGCAGGCCCTGCTTAGCTGGGCCTCTGCTGCCCTCCAGTGGTGAAGCCAGGGCTCCACACAGGCTTCTAGACGTTTCCTCACCCCACCCACCTGGGGACCCTGGGTGCTGATGGGAGCCCTGGACCTGGCTGTGTGCCCTTCCTCCAAAGATGGGGGACACTGAGTCACCCCCACAGGCTTGAGCCACCGCCGCCCCCTCACCTGCCTGCCCACCTCCCACAGCTGCCACATGCCCTGTCCCTGCTCCGGGAGCCAGTGTGGGTATGCAGCTCCGGCCAGGCCACTGGAGAGTGGAGAACAGCCCTGACTCTCCCAGGGGCCACAGGGTGGGAGGAAGGGGACAAGTCAGAGCAAACCCACCTCAGAGAAGACCGCCTGTTCCACAGAGGGATAGAGGCCCGGGAGACCTGCAGAGTGGCCATCCCCCCACCCCCTCGCCCTCCCGGGGTCCCCGGGTCCCTGCTCCCCACCCGGCCACACACCTCACACTTCCCTCGGAGGCCGGTCTCCTGCAGGCGAGACCAGATGCTCTGGATGCGGCCGGCGTGCTCGGGGTGACTGTGGGTGTTCCCGCACCCACACTGGTGCTTCAGCATGAGTGTGTCGTACACCAGGCCTGCGGGGCACGGCAGGGACGGGGGTCAGCGCGGGGTGAAGCAGGATCCCGCCCCTTTAGAAGTCGGGGACAATGAGGGTGCTCTCCCAGGCCTGGCCGGTGGAGAGATGATGGCGTGTGGGTGGGCGGTGGGCGGGTGAATGGGTTGGTGGGTGAATGTGTGCGTGGGTGAATGGGGTGTGAGTGGGTCCCCAAGTGGTTGGCCCCCAGAGGCTGGCTCTGCAGACACCTTGAGTCTCTGGCCAGGGGCCAGCGCTGTGGCAGATTGTGAGTGACAAGAGGAGTTAAGATCATGAGGCCCAGAGCTCGAGAGAGACCAAGCCCCTTGAGCTAAGGCAGTGGTGCCTGTGGGAAAGGGGCTGTATGGACGGTGGGGTGGGGGGGGGCTGCCTCCTGCTGTGACCCACAGCACTGGGGCCCCCCTGCCGCTCAGCCCCACTCCCTGTGGGCTGGGTCTGTGCGTAGCCCTGCCCCTACGGCTCTACATGGGCAGCGCTGGGCATGGGTGGCAGTACCCACCCCCACCCTGTGCGGCCCACCTGGGTACTACCTGTTGTGAAGCGTGGCTTGCTCGGGGGTTCTTGCACAGACATAGGGAAGGTGGCTGCCGCTGGGGAGGACTGCGCCCGGGACAAGGGCCGGTGGCTGCCAAAGGACACGGGGATGCCGGCCGCCTCCATGGACGCCTGGTAGTTCCTCAGCTGGTGGATCCGCTGCTGCTCCAGGAGCAGGGCTTGCTGGGGGGATAGGAGGGTGGGGAGGGTACACGTCTGTTGATTCTGGGTCATTTCATGCCTCAAAGTACAAATGCACACGCATCCTTCCTTACAGACCAACCATGCATCATGCACTCGTGCATGCATCCATGCACCCGCCTATCTATCCATCCCTCCAACCACCACCCATCCCTCATCCTCCATTCACTAACCCACCTGTCTACCCACCCATCCACTCACTCAGCCATCCATCTACTTATCTATCAATATACTTATCATTCATCCATTTATTTATCTACCTACCCTCCCACTCATCCACCCATCCATCCATCCTTCTCTCCATCCATTCACTAACCACATATCCATCCATGCATCCGCACACATATCCATTTATCTAGCCATCAATATATTCATCCATCATCCCTCCCTTCTATTCATTCACCAACCACAATCCATCTCTCTACCCAGCCATCCATCTAGTCGTCGACTGCCTGCTCATCAACCATCTATTCATCCACCACCCACTCATCCGTCTAGCCATCTCTCTCCACCCACCCACAAACTCACCTACTTCTCCGTCAGTCCCCCATCCATCCACTAACATATTGATTCAATCATTTATTCATCGAGGCATTGACTGATCTTTCTATCCACCCCCCCCACCCCCCATCCATGCATCCATCCATCCATTCATCCATGCCTCCCTTGCTGAGAGGTCTGTCTGTCCCACAGGTCTGTGTCCAGAACTCTCAGGTCTTTGGGCATGAGGAGAGATTCTGCCTCCAGGGGTGGGGGGTGAAATCCTCATTGAGGATCTGGTGACAGACTCAGGAAGGGACCAGTGGGGCTGGGACCAGTGAGGTCCAGCCGGGAGCCTAAGGAGGGTGGGGCCCAGAGGAGCAGGACCAGGTGGTGATGGGGAGAAGGCTCTGGCAGAAGGCAGTACAAGTGGGCACAGGAGCGGGTGTTAGGCACTGGGAGCAGAGTGGGTCGGTTAGGCACTGGGCTGCTGCCCGTGAGGTCCTAAGCCCCGCAATGGCACCAGAGAGAAAGACGAGGCTGTCTGCTCCAGGGCAGGTGGACAGGCTTGGGAACCCCGTCAGGGTCCCTCTGAGGTGGACATGATGGGACGCAGAGGGCCGGCAGAGCTCACCTGTCGGAAGAGCAGCTCCTGCTGGCTGGCCTGACGCTGGCCCTCAGCCTCCCGCGGGGGCTCGGCCTCCTCCCCGTCGCTCTCGGGGGGCTCCTGCTTCACGTGCACCCCGCCCAGTGCGAGCGGCCCCTTCTGGCCGGGCAGCCGGTCCACGTAGGGCTCCTCCAGCAGGGCCTGGTGCTCCCGCAGCTCCTCCTCCGTCTCCTCCGGGTGGCTCTCAGGCTGCCGCGCCGGCTCGCTGGGCTTGGGGAGGATCTGCGGGGAGAGGGGCGCTGATGGGTTGGGGCAGGCGGGGGCGGGGTGTCTCATCTGGGGGAAGGTCTGTAAGAAGGAAGGTGCTGGGGTGGTGCCTCCACTCAGAGGGGCCGCATCCCAACACACCGTGGGCAAGGGTCAGTGGGAAGCCTGGTTCCCATTGGCAGCCCCCCTCACCCACTCCTCACAAACTCTAGAGAAGAGGCCTGTCTGAGGGACACCTGCTTTCCGGGGGATCGTGGGCCCTGGAACTAGCGGGCTGCACCACTTGTGAAGCAGCCAGTCCCAGGCTTTGGGGGTGCCTGTGTCGTGGCAGGGTTAGGGACGTCCTGTCTGTCATGTCAGTGTCCCCCAGAAGCAAGGACCTCTGTGCTCACAGCCGGACACTACAGCCACCCCTTCTGAGGCTCTGTCACAGGGTGCTGCGTCTGACAGGGCGACAGTGGGCACATACCACCCCCCCAACCTTTCCCTCACGTCTCCCACCCCTTGAGGTTCTGCTGGGCTGTGGCGCTCGCTACAGGTGTGGGAGACGGAGGGGGTGAGCCTGGGGCACCTGCAGACCTACCTATCTGACTCCAGCCTAGAGTACATGTGGGCTGTGACCCCCCCCAATGGTAAGCCCCCCCACCCCGGACCCTGTGCTGCCCGTCCCCACCTGGCCCCCATGCAGCTGCTGGAACTGCTGCTTGTGCTTCTCCAGGAACTGCTGGTGCTGCTGCTGCATGACCAGGTGCTGCAGGGCCTGCGTGTTCTGGGGCAGCGGCGCCGACTGCGTGCGTCCCAGCGGGCGGTGCTGCCTCAGCTTGTGCACGGACGGGGACACGCGCTCGGCACCCACCAGGGCCTGCGCGTGGAGGGGCAGCGCGCCCAGGCCTGAAAGAGACCAGTCCTGGGAACCATGTTGGGGGGGGGGGGGCCTAGGGAGGAGCAGGAACATGTCCTGTAGAGTTTACAGACTGGAGAGAATGGCACGCTGCACGGGAGGCGGCCGGGCAAAGTGGAGGGTGCAAAGCCTGGTTAGCCGTCTGGGACCCCCACCCCCACGCTGGGGCAGTTGTCCTCTGTCCTCCAGGGCAGGGGGCTTGGTTTCTGGAGTCGGTTGCTAGGACGCTCTCGGTGGCACCAGCAGGAAGGCACTCAGCGCCTGGCGCAGTGCCTGCAATGCCACAACCCCTTGCCCCAGTCCCTGCTTTCATGCCAGGCGCCCAGGAAGAAAGGTCTGGCCATCCCCTTGCAAACAGTGCCCACAAGCTTGGGGACACAAGCCGGTGTCACCCAGCACGCTCCGACCCCCACTCTTGAGTTAGATCCACTTGGCATGAACTGCCCTTTGGGGGGCCTGGGAAGGGGTTGTTGTACACCAGCCCCGCCCAGTAGGGGTGGGGCCTGCGCCGCAGGCCGGAGCTCACCTGTGACCAGGGGCGTCTGTGCCGGCGACTGCTCCAGGAGCACCAGGTGCTGCAGGAGGGGGTTGTGGGCTGCCCCTGCGTCCCGCTCCAGGGCCGAGGTGCTCAGGTAGGGGGCGAGGTGGGGGCCGGGAAAGAGGGAGAGGCGCTGCTGCAGGGTGGGGAGAGGCAGGCGGTCCGCGTCCTGCTGGCCAGCGGCACCCTGGGGTGAGGGAGACGGTCAGAGCGCCCGACTGCAGCCCGGCCCATGCGTGGCGGACACATGGCCACGGCACATGGGCGATCACGCCATCTGCCCGGCAGGCATCCCACGGGGGCTACTCACAGCGGAGGGGCCGGTGGCAGGCAGCCCCAGTGTGATGTTGGGCAAGGAAGGCGATGTGTAGAGGGGCAGCTGGGTCACCGAGCCCTCCCGGGCGGCCAGTCGGTGTGCGAGGCCGGTCTGCAGGCAGAGCACAATGCGGGTGTCACCCCTGAGCCTGGCTAGGGTGACCACATGGATGGCCCGTCTGTATAGTCAGGTGACGGGCAGCAGCTGCCCTTCTGCGCGAGGACAGTCAGGACTGCGTGGCCAATTCACCTTAGAGGGACCGGGGACACTTGCAAAGCCTCCCCATGGAGGGGCAGGTGACCGCTGCAGGGGAACAGTCCCCGAGTGCCGTGGACACACTGGGTGCAACGGAGCAGCAGCTGTGTGTGGGGGCGGGGGGGGGGGGGCTATGTGGAGCGTCCCCAAATCAGATCGCCAGGGTGAGGGCCAGATCTCCGATCTCCGAGGCAAACCCACTGTCCTCCCACTCACCCCCCTCTCTCAGGAGGGTCCTGCAGCCCTTGGAACCCCAGCGGTAAGATGAGGGCACAGTTAGAGGCCAGCATCCCAGGGACTCCCACAGAACCGGGACGCTGGATCGCCCTGGTAAGAGGCGGGAAGCTCTGCCCACACACGGCAGTCCTGGCCCAGAGAAGAGAAAGGCGACTCGGGTGGCGGGGGGGAGGGTGAGCGGGCGACCCCTTGGACATCCCACCTGCCAGGAGAGTCGACCCTGTTGGGCGGAGCAGAGCTGAACCCTGGATGTCCCGAGACTAGGACTGTTTACCAGAGCAGAAAGGCCTGTCTTTGAACTGCCACCTGAGGTGTCGCAGCCCTGACAGCACCAGGGCTGGCTCTTGCAGAGGCCTCTAACCTCTGGCCCTAGAACAGCGCTGATGGGCAATGACCGTAAGAAACCACCCCAGGCAGCAGCCCTGGCTGCAGGCTGCGGGCCCAGAGCGTGGGTGTCTGTGCCGTGTGCCCTTGAGCGGGTTCAGAAGGGAGGCCAGCCTACCGCTGGACACTAGAAGGACCCGCTGCACGGTCCTGTGCCCGCCAGTCTCAGAGACAGTGCCATGTGTGGGGCCACCTGGGCCAGTCCATTTCGGGGACTGGCCTTCTTGCTGTTCCCTTCTCTGAGGGCCATGGTGACAGCCACATCCCACGACATAGGGCACGGTGACCACGCCGTCCCAGGGAGGACATCCAAGCCATGGCCAGTGCACAGCTGTGCCAAGCTGGGCTTCTGTTTCTTTGTTGCTTTGGCCCGGGCCCAGTGGATGTGTCCAGGAACTGCCAAGTGGACCAGGGAGTCCATGAGGCCAGCGGTCAGGCTGGGGCAGCGGGGACGGAGGGTGGTAACTGGTGTCAGCGCCTGGCACCGTGACTCTCCATTTCCACAAGGGAGTTGGGGGAGCTGCTCTGCAGGGGTTTGGGGGTCATCCCCACCTTGAGCTGGCCGTGCTTGGGGACCAGGGGGCACGCGCCTCCTGGACTTTCCTCGCCGTGGTTAGAGGGCCAGTGAGACCAGCTGCTTTGTCCCTCAGTTTTGTAAAGTCTCTGGAGAAGCGGTTTTGTGTTCCTGGCAGCTGCCCATGCTAGTGCTGGCCGCTGCCCCTCGGACGGCACGGCCTCTGTGCCCAGGACAGGTATGTTCCCTGCTCGTGGAGTGGGCACGTAGTGGGGAGTGCTGCTGCCTGGCTGCTGCCTGGGAGATGACCAACCACACTGCACCCTCTGTGCGCTTCAGGATTGCTGATCTGTCCTGATACTGTTCCAGAGATGGGTGGGGACTCCAAATCTGGCCACTGAGCCCCTTTGCCTATAGGCCAGCAGTGCCCAGGGACACGCCCCCGGGCCTGAAGGACAGAGAGCAGCAGTGAGCATGCCGGGGAGCAGAAGTTGAGGCAGGAGAGTGCAGCCTGAGGAGCCCCGGCCACACACAAGGCCAAGCTGACCGCGGGCCGCTGGGCTGGGGGCCGGGTCCCTGCCTGTGGGTCTGGCCCTTAAAGGACTCATCGTTTCCACTCGTGTTTCAGGCGCCCTCCGTGTGAGAGTCAGACACACGCATTACTGAGAGAGCATGTCCAAAGCCCTCCACCGACGGGAGAGACATTCTGTTTACAACAAACGTGTGCAAGTGCGGTCTGGAGCTGGCACAGCGACCTTCTGAGTCACACTTACATTCTAGCACAGGGACTGCACAGGTGCGCCTCTGCCTGAAAAGGGTGCCATGAAAACCCACCTCCGATATGGTCTTGGAACTCTCTACAGGAACCACTAATCCCATTCCTAGCTATTAACCTATAACATTAACCACTAACCCCCACTACTAACCATGAACCTCCAATACTAATCACCAATCCCCCGTCATAACCAGTGACTTTCTATGCTAACCACTAATTCCCTATACTAGCCTTTATCTCCCCTCTCTCCACTACTAACCACTAACTGCCAACACTGACCAATAACTACCATAACTAACCACTGACTACCAACATGAACCACTAACTCCCACTACTAAGCACTAACCACCAACACGAACCCCTAGCCCCCAACACCAACCCCTAATTGCCAACATGCACCACTAACCCCAAAGGGACGAAGCCAGTCTGTGCGGGAGAGAGGCCCGAGGAACCACGCTCCTTCCGCTCACTCCCAATGCTCACGACTAACTCCTGGGACTATCCTCCTCCAGGCCGTTGACCAGCGTGGGTTGGCTCTGAGCACGAACCCCGAGTTCTGCTGCTGTGAGGTGGCACCACGCCGCTCCCAACGCTGAGGTTCCCCGTGCCTGACCCCACGAAACACCACCCCTCTGCTCTGCCCAGCACGGCGTCCTTCCAGGGACCTGTCTCTCCTGACATCACGTCCGAGGTACGTGGACCGATTCCCTCCATCCCCGCCTCTAAGAAGCACTCTGGTCACACGTCCTCTCATCTCCCTCGCCAGCACCGAGTTCACACACGCCGATCCTCTCAGCCTTCCTCACTCCACACTTGTGCGATGACGGGCGGACACCGCGGCCTGGATCAGGCGCACCTGCGTCCTCAGAGTCCCCGCCTGCTTGTCCCTGTCGAGCGTTGGCACTGCCCTGCGCGTCTGGGTAAGCTGTGCTTGGATGGAGGGAGGGATCGTGGAGCAGGAGGCGGCTTGTGGCAGGACGGTTTAAAGTCGGGAACGGGCCTGGGCTGTAGCCTCTCACGGGACCGATTCAGTGCGCATGCTGAGCAAAATCCCCAGAGAGGCTGGAGTGCGTGAGGAAGGACGTGGCCTCAGGACGGGGCGGCGGCCCATGAACAGGTTGCATGAGGGCTACAGATGGCACGGCCGTGCGTGCTGACAGTGAGGAGGCCTTGAAGCCCTTGTGAGGAAGACCAAGGACTGTGGCCTTCAGCCTGGATGACGACGCCTTTGTAAAACAGGCCCAAGTCTCTGGACCAGCAGGCGGCATCAGGACACATGGAGAAGGGGCTGGAGTTGTCCAGCATTTTGTCTTGTTTGGATCCACAGTCCGTGCTCATGGGAGCAGCAGACAGGAGATCAGAGGATATACTGACTGGGTCACACTGCTGCCCAAGACTCTTTAAACTGCAACTCGCAGGACTCACCACTAACGGCCAATATGGCCCCCTAACACGCAGTACTGACCATGATCCCCTAAGGCTGGCCACAGCTCTACACATGATCACCCACATGAAGCCTAAGGTCCATGGTCAGCAGGGACCGCTGGCTCCCATGCCAGGCAGGTATTGCCCTCCAGATACCCCTCCAGGGGAACAGAGACTGGCAGCCTCCGCCGAGTGCCAGAGCAGGGCTGCCCAGACAGATAACGATCTAAATACACTCTGAGCTGAGGCAGAGGAAAGGACCAGGAATAAACAAGACCCAAATGGAAGACTGCAAGAGAGGGCAGGCCAGGCTAGCTAGGACCCCAGTGCCCAAAGCCTTCCCAGGCAAAGCACTGCTTCCAAAGCCTCTTCCAGAACACGGAGGGTCTGGAGACCCGGGACAACAGTGGCTGGGGCTTAATAAGCAGACGGTGCAGGAGTTAGGCCTGAAGAACCCCACTCCTTCCACAAGAGAACAAACACGCCCCAGGGACCCCGCCACCTCAGGTCTGAAGCTGCTGGAGGCGAGCATCCCCAGGCCAGCGTGGGGCCGGCCAGCCCATCGTGAGCTCATGGGCCCAGCTGCGTCAACCAGGCCAAGGATGAGGAGCAAGGCGGATGCCAGGGAGGTCACCCCTGGACCCGCAGCCCTGGGATGTTTCTCAGCCACACACTAGCCACGCAAGGCACACTGCTGCCTGGCACCTCCCCTGCTGTCCAGCCCAAGCTGCCTTCCTGCCCTCTGGGTAATTTCTGGAACCTTCTCTCCTGGCTGTCCCAGCACAGCCAGGCCTGACCAAAGTGAGGTGGGGGCGGGCCCCATGTTGTACCTGATGCCCAGGGTCCCTGGCATGCCCTCTCTGGTCAGGAGGAGGACTGCAGGGTGCTGTGTCATCTGAGGACTTCTCAGTCTGCCACCGTAACCCCCCTGGCTCCCAGCCCTATGTGCCAGCACCCTGACACATGCGTCCACCCCAGGGGCAGCCAGGGCGGGCCAGCGGGTGCAGGGACGTGCGAATGCTGGGTGCTGACCTCGGCCGGGAGGCTGGGGACGGCCGGTGTGAGGCCGTTCTCGGAGCTGATGTTGCTGGAGCAGTTGTTGGGGGAGCTGGGCCCAGAGCCGGGGGCGCTGCTGCAGGCCGAGTCTGCGGGCGACAAGGAGTGAGCACAGGTGTCAGCGGTACCCCGGTCTGCCACGTGGGGACAGGGGACAGTGCTGCACAGGGGGCCTGACAGTGGGGGTGCTCTGCTGTGTGAGCACAGGAGATGGTGTTACAGTGCAGGGGAGGGGGGGAGGCGGGCTAGCATTCCTCCATCTCTGGGCCCCTTGGGGTGACCTTCAATCTCGGACCAAAACCAAACTCACTGACTTTGTATAGGGTCGAAGCCCCACTGTGGGCGCTTCGCCTTTCTCCTTCCAAGAGGCTTGTGGTTTTGAACTGCTGACCTTTGTCAGCAGCCCAATGCACCATCTCTTGGGCCACCAGGGCGCCTGACACCCCATCTGGTCCTGACATCTCCCCAAGCAGCAGACAGTGCGTTCCTGCCGTCAGCCTCTAGGTGGCGGTCAAGAGCAGCCCCTTAAAGAGCAGACAGACTCCAGCGTCCCCACTTCCCACAGGGAGGGCACGCATGTCCTCAGAGCGCCCAGAGTGACGCGAGGGCCCTGGGGTGCACGTCCCTCTGGGCGGCTGCGGGGCAGACCGTCGGCATCCACTTGCGTGGGGACCCCACGTACCCGTGACGTCCAGCGGGCGCTTCTT
This sequence comes from Nesogale talazaci, assembly GCA_004026705.1. Lineage (NCBI taxonomy): Eukaryota > Metazoa > Chordata > Mammalia > Afrosoricida > Tenrecidae > Nesogale > Nesogale talazaci. The sequence continues at coordinate 28,812 of PVJH01018877.1, forward strand.
GAGCGCAGTGACCACGGGGCCGTCCTTCCTGCGCAGGAGGGGGCTGCTGCGCCGCTCCGCCACCTTCTGCTTCAGTCGCGAGCGTAGCTTCAGGTTGGGCTCCGAGGCTGGGGGGAGAAGGGGGGTGAGGGGGGTGGACAGTCAGCGTCGTTCCCGGGGCCAGGGTAGGGCGGAGCAGCCCACGGGGGACACAGCCCTGTCCACTCAGGACCCAGAACAGGGCAGCTGCAGGCTTTGTCACAAGGGTCGCTCTAAGGGAGGCCCTCCCCACCCCCACCCACCCCACAGCTCCTGAGAAAGGGCCAGAAGTACATAGCTGGCTGCGGCCTCTCTCGGAGAAGCCCCAAGCCTGGAGGTGCCCGTCCAGCCAGCGCAGACCACGCCCCCACAGGGCTGTTGGTGCTGACCTGTTCTCAGGTGTGCAAGGCTCACCCTGACCTTCTGGTCCCCCTATCTGGACTTGGTGGCCCTCTCTCAGAATGGGTCTGGGAGCCGTGTCACCAGGACATGTGGTCTTGGCTCCAGCCCTGCTCAGCTCCAGCTTCTAGGCTGGGGCTGCTGTCGATGCCCTGGAAGAGGGGTGCTTGGGGCCCTGGGTAGGTGGGTGGCATGCCGCGGCCTGGAGCACTGGCATCTCTGGGCCGCTACCAAGCGCGGGCATGTCAATCCCAAGGAGGGCGCTGTACCCGGCAGATGGCGCCCTGAATGTCCTAGTCCAGCAGTTCTCAACCTTCCTCAGACCGTGGTCCTTTCAGACAGTTCCTCATGGGGTGGTGACCCCCAACCATGAAGTTATGTTCGTTGCCACTTTGCCACTGTGATTTTGCCACTGTTAGGACTCGGGTGACCCCTGTGAAAGGGTTGTTCGACCCCCAAAGGGGTCTCGACCCACAGGCTGAGATTCGCTTTCTAGAAGGCTCTAAAAACCAGCGCTGCCTGGTGCAGGTGTGATTTTCACCTGTCCTGAAACTGCCCTCCTGGTCCTCCCCACTCCTCTGCCCCAGAGCAAGGGGCAGGTGAGTCTCCCTGAGGCATCAGGGATGGGGGCGGGCAGGCTCCTGTGGCAGTGTCTGGTCATTCTGGGGCCCCGGAATCAGGGGACACTCCCTGCGATTGAGCAGAGTCTGATTCCTGGTGACTCTAAGGGACAGGTGGGTCTCTGCGACAGTCGCTCTTTATGGGAGTGGAGAACCTCATCTCTCTCCCATGCAGCGTCTGGTGGCTTTGAACGGCTGACCCTTTGATTAGCAAGGTCACCGCATGCCAGGACTCCCCATGGTGAGATGGGGGCGGGCAAGAGGCCTCAAAAGTCGGTCTGCAGGGACATCATGCCCGGCTTTCCAAAGGGGGCGGAGGACTTCAGAAAGTCAGTGGACAGTGAGAGAAGACAGGGTCTCTCCTAGACATGGCTGCCACGCACAGTGGGGGAATCCACAGTTTCTTGGTGGGAGCAGGTCACCTCCTCCCCCCTCCACCTCCTGCACGGCCAGGGCAGAGACCATTAGACTCAGGAACATTTAGGGGCAGGTCTGGGGAGGTGGGCTCCCGGTGGGCTTTGGGAGCTGGCAGGAGTGAGCAGGTGGGGCATGGAGGAGCTTGGAGGGGGCTAAGGGGCATGGGGCTGCTGTCTATTATGATACCCCCCGCAGCCTGCTGGTCCCCTTCCTGTAGCACCAGGCAAGGGGCACAAGGTGGGCATTCCTAGTATCCACATGGGCTTGAGTGCGGGATAGGGCCACGTGTGTCCACTGCACATGGTGGACAGAACTGCCCAGCCAGCAGACACTGACTGATCGGGGACCTAAGGTGAGACTGGAGTTGGAACCCCCAAAGTCGGCCCTGTCGCCAGGTGGGGGCTAGCCTCAGCTTGCTCCTCTGTAAACAGGGTCCCCGAGCCCCTGCCCAGAATCCTGTCACCAGTGCAGAGGCCACAGACGCCTCCACTGTGACTCCTGGGAATGCCCACCTGGCCCTTCCAGGCAGCTCTGGCTGACTGACCCCTTACAGGGACAGTGGGCACCGCATCCCAGCCAGCAAGCTCACCAGACCCCCTGGGCACTGGCCGAGCCCCACAGAGTCAGAGGACACCGCGTCCCTGCCAGTGAGCTCACCTGTCTTCCTCAGAGGGAAGTCATCTCTGGCATCATACATGCCCAGGACGGGGTGGTTGTAGGAGGTGGACACCCCGCTCTGCGGGGGCGAGCTCTGGTCCAGTGAGCTGTGCTGTGTCTTCCTGGGGGCAGAAAGCCAAAGGACAGTCAGTGCATGGTGGGGCACCAGCCTCCCTCTGCTCCCCACCACCCGGAGAGCCTGCACAGAACCCCATCACCAACCACATTCCACTGCAGCCCAGCCCTGGTGCCCATCCTTTCTGCTGCCCCATATCCGTGGGATCACACTGGTGAGGGAGGTTGGGGCAGTGGATGCTGGTGTGTCTCGGTCCTCTCTGCCCCCAGAGAGCAGGGCCCATGCCCCAGGCCGGCCTGGGGGCCACTCTCTGCCGACAGTCTCTCCCTAGCAGGCTCTGTAACTAGACCTGCAGGGCTTCCCTGTCTTTGGGGGCCTCACGAGACTTCTCTGTGAGGGCTAATCCCTGTGCGACTGCCAGGTGGCAGGCAGAGTCCTTTGGGGGCTCTCATGGGGGGGGGGGTGCCCTGGATTGATTCTGACTCTTGTAGCGGCTGGGAGGCTCCAAGCACTGGGCTCCACTACTTTCAAAGGGCGGGGGATGTCCCTTCCTGAGGCTGCAGGAGGGCGGGGCCCCAGGTCCCGGGTGGTCCCAACGGCTGCAGGCACTCCAGAGGACGCTGCTTGTCATCAGATTTCTGGGGAACCCCCTCACCCCCAGCCCGGATTCTGCAGAAAACCGAGGACGTGATGAATTCGGGCAGCCCGTAGAGTGCAGTCGGCTCCGTGACCTGAAGCCCAGTTGCCGGCGCCCTGATCTGGAATCAGCCAGGTGCCTTACTTGGATATGCACCTGGACCCTTCTGACTTCAGAAGGCGGGTCCCTAAGCGCACTCAGGTGCACGTTTAAAGATCTGAGGGTGCGCTGCTGCCGGGCCGTGAGCCCAGGAGCTGGCTGCAGCTCGGCCCCTGCCTCGTTTCCTAGGAGGTGGTGCTGACTGCTACGGAGCTGGTGGGGACCCCCAGCCAGCCTGTGCACCAAGAGCACACAGTGCCCTGTCCTGCACCCCAGTTCCCATGCCTGAGCCCGGTGTGGCAGCCCCTGCGTCCGTCCATCTGTCCAGGGCCTTCCTCGTCCTTGCTGCCCTCCGCTGTCGGTGCCCTTCGCCAGGGACTGCTCTCCTGACTTGTCTGAACCACGAGAGACCAGGTCTCTGGCCCCTAGGGGACCCTGGCTGTATTGACAAGACAGAGCTGTCTTTCAGCAGGCCGTGATACTTTCTATCTTCTCCAGCACCACGATTCACACCGATCGCTTCTTCTTGACTCGGGGGACACACTTGGGTCAGGGGGGGTCTCAGTCTAGAGAAGGGGCTCTCGTGTGGAAGTCAGCCTGCTGCAGTCTCTCCCTCATGCGAGGCCGTTGGGCTGCTCCCCCGGGAGCTGATCGAGTGTGAGGGTCCATGAGCCTGGGGTTGGTTCCCTGCCACCTGCATGCTGCTATGGAACTGCCTAGGGACTGAGAGCAGAAGGAAAGACCTGGAGAGCCACCTTCGAAAACCAGCCAGTAAAGATGGGAGGCGTGACGAGGTCTGCCAAGGTCCAGCCACGGGGGCTGTTGGGAGCACTGGGGTGAGGGCAGGCTGAGCTGCCCCGTGCTTCCTGGGCATGAGCTCCAGCTGTGTAGTCCCCCCCGAGCGACCCAAGACGCCAGGGACCGTGGGCAGGTCCTCTTCCCTGTGCTGGCCCTGGAGTGGGATGCCTACATGCTGGCACAGACTGACAGGTCAGGCTTGTGGTCCACAGTTCCTGGTTTCTGTGTCCCAGAGGCTCTGGAACCCCCCATGGCTCTGAGATTCAGGGGGCTGCTGGCTGGGGTGGGGGCTGGGAGGAGCCAAACACAGCCTGCACCCCGGGCTTTCTGAGAACACACAGCCATCGAGCGAGAAGGGACTGCTGGGGAATTTGACAGACCTCTGGTGACCTCACAGGGACAGAGGCCACCTCCCCAATGCACCCGCCAGATCCGACCCCCTCTCCCCTCCCCCTGACTCCCACTGCCCTTGCCACCAGTCACTCTGGAAAGGGTGTGTGTCCCAATACCACTAACCTGGGTCATGCCTCGTCCTAAACGGGGGTGCTCACAGGGAGCCCGAGCCACGGCTTTGGGGAGTGCCTGCTCTTGACCCCAAGCCTCTCTGCACCTCCTCACCAAGTTCAGCCCCAGATGGCCTGCCGTCATCTCCCTCTTCCCCTCCCCCACCCTGCCCGGCAGGCCGTGTCCTGGGCTCTGTCCCAGGGTCAGGAAAGAGCACTTAGCCTAATCCAGCACAACCTCCTGACCCAGCCCACTGGCTGGGAAGTAGTGGGAGCGGCAGGATACGAGAGGGCCAGGAACTGGCCACGGGCGACTCCACCTGGCTCGGGGTACCACAAGGTGAGGCAGGACCCACAGCCCCGGCACTTACCCGTACCAGTAGCGCGGGTCGCTGGAGATGCAGTGGTTGAGGTTCCGGTGGGCCAGGGCCTTCTTCTTATTGAGGACAAACTCCTGCAGCTTCATCTTCACCTCCGTGCTGGCCACGGCACCTGGCACGGCAGGGCAGAGGGTGACCGGAGGGCCGTGCCGTGGGAGACCTCTGCCCAGGGGGACAGGCTGCCGGGCCTCACAGTCATGAATGACATCGGTCACTGGCTTGTCCACAGACCCTGCACTGTTGGGGTCACTATGGGGTCCTCGTGGGACCAGGAGTCTGCAGCCCTCAGGCACTGTCTGCAGGGTGAGGCGGTACAGTCCCGCTGGCCTCGCCGACAGCCCTGCCCCACACTGGGCATTGACCGCACACTCGAACTGCCCCGGCCCCTGGAGGCGCGTCTGCTCCAGCTCACAGCGGCCCTCCAGGGCAGGGGGACCGCTCCTCGGGGGGCTGTGACCGTCAGTCTCCGCCGGAGCAGACAGCCTCATCGCGCTCCCTCGGCACAACTGGTGGCTCTGAGCTGCCCAGCGTGGCCCAGTGCTGCGCCAGGTGAGCCAGGTCACCCAGACGTGCCCACCCACTGCATCGAACACATGGACATCGAAACATGGTTAGGAGAAAACCACAATCAGGCATGGCATGAACATTTTCAAATGAAACAACTTGGTGCCAAATAAGTGGCCAGAGGCTGAGAGACATGCATCAGTGTGTGCCCTGTGGCTGGGACTGGCTATCCCCCTGCTGGGGGAACCCACACAGGTGCGGCTGAGGGAGACGTCCACTACTGGGCTGGCCTGGCCAGGCGCCCCCGGTGAGACCATGTTGGAGGCCTGCCAGCCAGGCAATGCCTGCCACACACCCAGACTGGGCACAGCTGATTATTGATAATCACACGTGGCCACCCAAACCCACAAAGGGGACCACGGATGGGAGACAGAGGGTGGCAAGGAATATTCCTGAACCCCAAGATGCACTGCAGACGTGGCTCTGTGCCGCCAAGCTGGCTCCTGTGGTCTGAACAGCTGACCCTGCTGTCTTGGGAGCCATCGGATGATAGCTGGTTCAATTTTGGCCAGCAAGGAGGAAGGGGCTCACTGCTGACCACAGCGACAGGCCCAGGTCTGAAGCATCATGGGCCCACAGGTCAAGGAAAAGCCGCTCCCTATGTCTCCCAGAGGGCCAGTCTTGAAGGCCTCGTCGGTCCCCCGTCTGAACTCATGGTGAGCAGCCTGCAACATGACTCGCCACCAAATCTATGGCCCAGAGATGAGGACGCTCGGCCTGAAGGGTCCAGAGCCACTCCAGTGGTCAGTGAGAGCAGGGGAGGGCTCCGAGAGTGGAGCTCTGTCCAGGCTGGGTGGACCTGGCCCCACAGGCCCCTTCTGGTTGGAGGGGACACCACAGCTGGGAACCTTTGAGCTGATCCCCAGTAACCAGTTGACAGGCCGCCGAGGGAAGACCCTTCTCCAGCAAGTGGTCTCAGGTGATGACCACTGGGCTTCCCACGCAGGGAAGACATCGGTCTGTGCTGACTCCCAGCTCCCCACAGCACTGCAGGGCTGCCCTGCCCTGGACTGTCTGTCTTTCTCCCGCAGAGCGGCTGTGGGCTTGAACAGCTGCCCGCCGCGTAACCACAGAAGCTTTTGAAGGAAGAAGTCAGAAATGTACTTGCTGGCATGAGAGAAAGACAAGAACCCTCGGCCGGGGATAGAGAGCACCAGCGGGGACACTAAAACAGAGCACGGCAGACGGGGCACGGGAGGCCCTTGCTTGTGGACGCCGGCACAGCTGGGAGACAGCCACTGGCCCACCGATGGGGGCCTGATATTTGTGCCCAGAGGTGAGGGATCTGATAGAATGCCAACATTCCTTGGCTAAAATCATTACTGGCTCTGTTAGTCCGGGTTGACTAGAGAAACAAATTCATAGACTCTCAGATGTGTATAAGAAAGAGCTAGATATCCTGCAGCCCAAAGGGTTGACGGTTCAAATCCAGCAGCAGCTCTCCAGGAGCAAGGCTGGGCTTCCTACTCCCACCAGGGCAGTGATGACACCAAAAAAAAAAAAAAGAAGAAAGAAAAAAAAGAAAAGAGCTGTATATCAAAGAACAATTGTCCATTGAGAAACCATCCCAGGCCAGTCCAGATCCAGTCCATATATCCCCTGTTAGCCCACATGTCTGATACTAGCCCACAAAGTCCTCCTTGGACGCACGCAGCACATGCAGTGATGCCGAAGAAGGTCTGTGGATCCAGGGACAGTGGAAGCATCTCCGTGGGTCTCCTCCAGCTCTCTGAGTCTCTCCATAGCAGGAAAGGGAAGGCAGAGAGGGTCTGGCCTCCAGGGAGCTATTGATCTCCTTTGCGCCTCCAGAGGAGGTCATCAAGCTGCGAACTGGTGGACGGGCTCGACTCCACCCCTTTGCTCAAGTGGATGGATGTCACAGCACAGTGGCCGTACGTCAATGCTGCGGAACATCTCTCAGTAGCTGGATTCGCAAGAGGGCCTGGCATGGAAGTATCCCTGGCGACGTCACAGGGATCTTGTTGGAAAGCAGAGGGTGCCAGAGAGATGCCCACCTGTGTTCCATTTGGCTGTTCCATTGGTCTCCGGGAGACCCACGTGCCCCGAGGTATCCGTGACGGTGAGAGACCGGCGGGAGAGATGTCCATGGGTCTCCTGTGGGTCATCACGACAATTCCTTATCCACACTTATTCGGGTTCCTTGGCCACCCAGAAGTAGACATTCTTAGTCTTCCCAGAACACCTCACTGCGCTCATCTGGAACCTGTCCCTGGATCAAGAGGCCGTCATTCCAATCAGGCAAGATGAGGGATAGAACTATCCTTTCGTTGTCCCAAGTCTGCCAGCCTACGGCGCAAATACCCAAGAGGCTGCATGGAAGAAAGAACGCGGCCTGGATCGGAGGACGGCTCCCTACGGCCTTGCTCATCGGGAGCAAGGAGGCCCCGAGTTTCTTACAGAGGAAGATCACAGCCCGGGACTGGTGGCAGAGACACAGACGTCCTCATAGCCGGACCCACGGCAGTGTCACAGGACGGTGGAGGAAGCACCAGTCAATCGAAGCAGCAAAGACACCAAATGATCACATCTTGCACAGACAACCAACATGAAGGGGCAGGCGAGGGCATCGCTTTGAGGACAGCATGTGCCCAGTCCGTGCATGCATTTCCAGTACTGGCAGGGAGCCTGGATGGTGCCACTCAGGAAGACAGATGAGGAATGGGGCGTTTGAATGAGCACACAGTATACGTGGTCCTGGTGCAGCCTCCTAGATGGATGGTCAGGGGGACCAGCAGCTCCGTCCTGCGGGAAGGACGTCCGGGGGGTCCAGAGGATCCTTAGGAGGGAGGACGGGACACATCGCCTTGCAGACACTGGACTTGTGGCAAGGAGGGCCGGTCACTGGAAGAGGCCACCATGCTTGGTAAAGCACAGGGTCTGTGAAGACGAGGCCGCCCTTGGGTGGGGTGGGCTGCACCGCAGGGGGCACATGGCCCCTGTCGTGATGGTGGCTTCCTTCTGTCATGGCTGGGATGAGTCAGCGTCCGTGTGACAGCAGCCGACAAGTCCCCTGCTCCGGAGGGGGGAGGCGAGACCCGGGAGACCCATGTGCCCCGAGGTGTCTGTGACAGTGGTCTCCTGTACTGTGGGAGGGGCCTGGAGTGGCAGGGGATGGGCCAGGGACACCCGGGCTTCCAGACTGGACACGTACTGCAGCCATGCTGGACCCTCTGGGTCCGGCCCTCTTGTTTCTAAAGTGAAAACTGGCAGATCAAGAGCTTCCAGAGGAGGCTCAGGCCCACAGGCCTTGAGACATGGCCGCTGTGGTTGCCGACCAGGTCTCCGACTCACGAGACTCCGTACCCACCCGGATGGAGCGCTGCCCGGTCTGGAGCCATCCACGCAGTCCACCTTGGGCCAACAAGTAAAGGGCAAGGGCCAGCATGACGCCTCACCCTCCCCTCCATGACACCCCGTGGCCTGCCGCGTGTCCCCGCAGTCAGAGCTGCCCTCTCCTGGGAACCCCACCCTCGAGTGGCATCTTTGAGGACTCGGCAGAGCCACGGTGACATTCCACAGCCACCGGGGCCGCTGCAGCGTCTGAACGGTTTTAAATCCAAATGCTAACAATGGCAGGGACGCTGCTTGTGGTCCTGAATGGCACACATCAGGCCATCTGCCCCTGCCGGGAAGCCCGCGGTCAGCCCCGTGGCCCCACAGAAAGGCAGCCTCGGGCCTGGCTTCCGCCAGGGACACCCTCCTTCCTGTGGGGATGGGACACCCCTGCTGCTGCTGCTGCCTGGAGCGGCACCACAGCTTCCAAGGAAAGAGCCACGCTCTGCCCTGTGCCCACACTCAGGCTCACGGTCCTTCCTCCTTCACCACTCTCGCTGTCCCGGTCCACCACGTCATGTCCACTCTCTCCCCGTCCACCCCTATGGTGCCCATGCTGCCCTTGCTGCCCCGCTGCGCCCACACTCACTCTCCTTGCCCTTCTCCTTGTTCTTGAGCTGCTGCAGCTTCTGCTCACGCTGCTGCTTCTCCAGCTCCTGCTCCTGGCGGTGCCGCTCCAGCTTCCGCTGGTGCTCCAGCAGCTCCTGCTGATGCTTCAGGGCCAGCATCTCCTGCTGCTGCTGCAAGAGGAGGGGAGAGGTCACGGCACATGGCCACGAGGGACCAGCAGGGCATGACCTCGCTGCCCACGTGGACCCGCCGCGTCCGGAGCCACAGGCACAGCCACATTGGACGCCCAGGTGAGACCAGTAGGACGGACCACAGCTTTCCACACAGGGCCCTGGGCCCCTTCCCACGGGCACTGCATATCCCAGGAGCCTCAACTAAGCCGCCCCAGCCCCAGAGGGAGGAGGGAGGTCACTCTCTGCTCAGAAGGGGCCCGTTTTCAACGTTGGAAACCAACCCACAAGCCCTAAGGGCTGTCAGTGAACAGACATTGCTCATTTCCCTCTCCCTGCACACCTGCGAAGCCTGGGTGGCAGACATACAAAGGGTGTGAGGAGCTGCGGCCACCTGGGTCGGCCCGGAGACCGCTCTTGCCCTGAAGGATGCACTCACTGGTGGGCTGGGGCTGGCTGCTGTGTAACCACCTCCCCAGAACCATCCCTCCTGTGCGGGGCACCTTCTCTTCCCCCCTCATCTCCTCCCAGCCTGATGCTAGGGGCGGGCCCCGGCCGTGTGGCCGGCATCATCTTTGTCTTACAGAAGACAGAAGGAGAGAGGCCAGAGCAGAGAGGGGCTTATGGTCACCAAGAGAGAACAACAGGGAGGGAGTCCGGGCCCCCTGCGCTGAGAAACGTCTAGACCCAGGGGAAGGGATGCTGGCACAGAGCTGTCGCCCTGAAGACGGCTGCCCAGCCACCTGATCCGTGAGGCCAGCAGTGAGGGTGCCCACGGGCCCACTCGATGGCAGTGCTGGATGACCAGCAAGGCGATGACAGACAGAGGAGGAGGCAGGCCCAGGACAGGAACCTCAGGGAGACGCGGTCAGAATTATCCGCGGGCAAAAATGCACAGGCTCAGAGCGACTATAAACCCAGAGCCCCGCTGGACCTCGGGATGTGTCAGGGAGGGCGCATCCCTCAAACCTGAGCGCACGGCCGTGAGGAGGGTGCCGGGCGGGGAAGGCTTCCTCCTGCTGTCCCTGGGGTCCCGCAGTCAGAACGGACTGGGGGCCTCAGCAACACAAGAGGGCAGGACCCGGCGCTGCCAGGTGGTAAAGCGTGACGGACCGGTGGCCCCAGGAGACTGTGGTTTAGAGATGGCCCAAGCATGGGATAGGGCCCTTCTACTGGGAGACCCTGAAGCCTTCCGCCTAGAATGCGGGCCTGCTCTCCTGTCTACTCTGAGAAGACAGGAAAAGGTCCCGTCTGTCCTGTGACCTGTACACAGCAGGGCATTGTGGCCACGGGGGGTGGGGGGGTGGGATGACGGGAGTTCAACTTCATGTTCCAGAACTAGCATGGGCGCTGGCAGCAGGGAAGCTGAGTGAGTCTGCCCCCCACCACCTCCCCGTCCCTCTGGCAGTCAGAACCCTGGGTTGTGGGTGAGCCAAGAGATCCCCGGCCAGCTCCACCTCCTGGAAACCCCAGGTGTTGGGTGTGCAGTGACCTGTGACTTTTAGCAGGGCCCCCGCACCCCAGGGTGGCGTGCCAGGACAGTGCGCCCAAGTGGCCTCTGGGAAGTGGGCACTCGCCTACATGTGGGTGCAGGGAGACCCGCAGGTGGCCAGTCGGACACGTGGGAGGTCTGGGCCGGCAGTTCGCCTGAGCCACCTGGGACAGGTGATCAAAGAAGGTCAACAGAGGCCAGAAACCCAGGTTGTCCACACGCCCTGGCCCTGCACAGGAGCGCACAAAGGTGTTGTCACCCTGGGCTGGGGAGAGGTGGCACCGACGTGCGTGAGCACACACGACCCTCGTGCCCTCGCCCACAAACACACACACATACACTCACTCGTGCACGCTCACACATATGTGCACACCCGCAGTGGACACCGCCCCAGTCCCCGCACACACAGGCGTTGCACATGGGACGTGGTTATGGCAGTGCGCCCACCATCGGTGATGGGGCAGACACGCGCCCTCAGTCGCACAGGGACTCCATCTTGTTGGGGCGCCTTTCACGAGAGGACCCATTCTCCAAGTGGCTGCTGAGGGGCGACCTGCTGGGCCAGCTTGGGTAGCTCAGAAGGAAGCACCCCCAGCAGGCGCTAACCTGGATCCCCTACCAGGAGTTGCGTCAGACACACAGGGACCCTGCACACAGCAGGCTCGGGGGAGCAGATGCCTGGCCTGGGGCGCATCTGGCCCCGCCCACCTTGATGTGCTCGTGCAGCTGGGCCTCGTGCTGCCGGGACAGCTGCTCGTGCTGCCGCTGGAACTCGGCGATGAGGATCTGCCGCTGGATCTGCTGCTTCTGCTTCAGCGCCAAGAGCTCCTGCTGCAGCTGCTGCTCCCGCAGCGTCGGCTCCGCTCCGGGCAGCGTGAATTGCGGGTCTAGGCGCAGGTCCATGGGCACGGCTGCTGGAGCCACCTGCAGGGGCAGAGGCCCGGCCACGTCCACTGCGGGAGAGCCAGGCACCGGGCGGTCAGTGCTGGATCCACTCCCCGGAGGTCCCATACCCTGTCTGTAGGCGGGTCTCCACCCTGCCACCCCTTCGAGACCTGGGCCACTGGGCCGGACACAGAAGGAGCCAGAATTCAAGCCTCCCACCCCTCCACTCCCTCTGAGGCCCTGCCTACTGGTGGAGACCCCAGACCCTCCCTGTGAGGTGGTAATCTTTGGGGTGCCCAGAATTTATGGGTCCCCCTGTTTTCTGAGTGTTCCTCCTTGCACCCCAAACTCACAGCCTAAAGGCCATTAGGAGGCTCCACTTTTTTTTTGAGGCTCGACCTAGGAAAACCACACCAGAAAAACACAACCCCCCACCAACTCAAGGGGAAGCACCTGCTCCTGTGGGGGAGGTGGCTGGAGGAGAAATGGGGGGCGGGGGTGAGCTGGGGAGACACTGGATCAGGCAGTGGGGAAGTGGCCAGCTGGTTCCACGAGGGTGGCATGGCCTTGGAAGTAGCCCAGGTGGACGGAGGAGGGGAGGCATCACCGAGGGGGAAGTGAGGGCAGGGCTCTGCAAGGCGTTGACCACCCACAGCCAGCCGAACACTCACTGCCAGCCTGCCCAACCTGGAGCAATAGCCTGAGCCGTGTCCACTCAGAGCCCACACATCCCAGCCCCAGACTCGCGGCCCGGCCGCCATGTGCTCTTCAGGCAATTCTGATGGGCGGCAGGCGCAGGGCCACGGCCAGGCTTACGGCCAGAGAGACGAGGCCGGCTGTGAATGATGCGGACACGAGTTGGTGAAGAGGTGTGTCCACAGTCACACGTGACAAGGATGCTGCCTTGGGACCAGGACAAGGACCAGGACACTGCTCGCCCATCACTGCGCCGCCCACGTCAGACATCCCCACCACGGCGGCCGTGACAGACAGACGGACACCGGAGCTCCTCTCAGGGCAGGCTCAGAGCCACAGCCCTCTTTCCCTCAGGAGCGCAGTGAGAGCGTCAAACTCCACACGGCCTATTTCTGTCCCAGAAGGAGCTGAGAGCCAGGCCTGCTCTCCAGAAGCCGCGCGTGCTCTGACCTCAGTGGCCCCAGAGGACAATAGCGGCTTCTCTGCTTGGCGAGTGCGGCGTGAACACAAGAAAGGGGGCATTCTCTGGGACGTGCTGAGCCCGGCAGAGTGCTGGCCTCAGAGGCCGGGCCTGGAGAAGCCCAGGAGCACAATCAGCGGTGACGTCCACGGAGACACAAAGGCCACATTCAGCGCCGAGGGGAGCAGGCGGGTGGGCCGGCCCTGTGAACCAGAAGTCTCCGGGCACAAATAGAACACCGGGTCATCTCCTTTAGAAACACTGATGCTGGAGTGACCCCGCCGTTTCCATGACGTGGGCCGGGTCCTCGGTCACGGCACCAGCCCATGCGGTCCTGCAGACACGGATGACAAGAGGCTGCGTTCTTCATTCAGCCAGTGACTCATTCAAACCTGGGGGGAATAATGGACACTCCAAGGCTGAACCCCTCCTTCCTCCCACGGCGACATTTGCCCGTGTGTGTCCGATCCTGGAAACAGGCCCTTCACTTCCTTGTGCTCTTTTCTGGGGAGGGGGGGCTCCCGCAGATGGAGGCGCTTCAGGAAGGTCATGGCATTTCTGCACGAGCTTGGTGAAGCACCCCTACCCTGGCCCCATGTTCCTCAAGAACAAAGGTTAAGTAGAAGGATTCACGGAGTCCACACTGGTGCCGCCTCCCTTCCAGAGCACACGCCCTCTGTCCCTGCCCCTACGCCCACCTCACCACAGACGCAGCACCGCGCACACACACACCCAACACAGGTCCACAGTCACACCAGACAGCCTACAAGTAGACTCCCAGGGTTCTTTCTCGGTGGTCACGCCACCTGGACTTCACATGCGATAACATGTCTTCTCCATGTTCACACATTTAGCCTACACAAGTGCTAACATACATTCTCAATGGTCACATGCCTCATCTACACATGGATTAGTACACATTCTCCATGATCACATATCTAGCTTACACATAAATCAACACATTCTCCGTGGTCCTATGTATGCCTAAGCTATACATGCACTAACATACATTCTCCACAGTCACACGTCTAGCCTGCACATGCACTAACATACATTCTCCACAGTCACACGTCTAGCCTGCACATGCACTAACATACATTCTCCACTGTTCCACGTCTAGCCTACACATAAACTAACATGCATTCTCCATAGTCACACGTCTAGCCTGCACATGCACTAACATACATTCTCCAGTCACACATCTAGCCTACACATGAACTAACATGCATTCTCCAGTCACATGTCTAGCCTGCACATGCACTAACATACATTCTCCACAGTCACACATCTAGCCTATACATGCACTAACATGCATTCTCCAGTCACACGTCTAGCCTACACATGCGCTAACACATTCTCCACGGTCACACGCCAGCCTCCACATACAGTCCTCACGACCATGCCCCATGATCACACCAGCCACACGAAGCCCTGGCCTCTGTTTCATGAGGACTGCGCCCGCAGGGGGGCATGAGGAGTGGGAGAAGCCCTCACTGCTGGCCCAGGGAAGGCAGCCCTTCAGCCCCAGTGTGTCTTTGGCTTGGCTTGGTGCACCTTGGTCCTTGAAGTGGCAGTCTTGTCTTCTGAGCCTCTCACGAGGAGCTTCTGTGCAGAAGACGGACCGGAGGCCATGCATCTCCTGAGAGCGCCTTCCATGAACACCACGCGAGGACCCAGTCAGACAAGGAATCCCAGACAGCGTCGCCTTTGTCCCCATGCTGCCGACTGGTCCAGCGGGGGGAACCGGGTCTTCCTCAGGCGGAGCTGTCGCCCCACTGAGGGCTGCCATCCTGGATCGGCATCAGCGAGGCTTCACACCCCCCCTCCCAGCGAGACAGGTCGTGTCCTCGGCGGCCTGAAGCTCGTGAATGAGCCTCCCCCAAGCCAGCTTCCTCATTCTCCTTCACGATCCAGCTTCTCCGAGGATTTACTCTGCACATCGTGGTGACGCACACCCTTCCTGACTGTGCAGGGCCCCTCCCTCGGTCAGGGGCAGGTGACACATGAGCACAGGGTCGTGCTCTGGAATTCCCACGCCTCTCAAGGTGAGCCCCAGTTTGGGATGGTCCACCCAGGTGAATGCATTGGCCTAGTCCAGGGGTCGGCAATTCTGGAGACTGAAGAACCAACCCTATGCCCCTAACAACGTCAAAATCACGCAAGCGCCTTAAACACGGTGATCACCGTGGTCTGAAATAACAACCTGCGCATGTTTGCAACGTTCACACCGAAAGAGCCCACAGGACCCGTGAGCCGCACTGTGCCAGCCACCCTGCCGGCCCACGAAGCACAAGGAAGCGTGCCTCTTTCTGGGAGTCTCTGCTGCCAGCCACCGTCCAGCTGACACCGGCGATGATGAGCCTTCTTCCACGTCCCCTCCCCGTCTGTGCGGCTGGCTGCATTCCACAGGGGTGCTGTTCTCTGCGCCCCGTTGTAGCTTGAGAGCGTGAACCTGAGGGGCTCACCCCTGGCACAACTAACGACCAACCAGGGTCCCACTGCCCCTCAGAGGGGCTCCTCCCACCGCTTTTCTCCCTCCTCGTCCCCCCAGAAGCCCCTGCGGAGCCTGTCTCCCATGGGCGAGCCTGCTGATCTCAGAGGAGCCCAGCAGCACGGCTAC
>PVJH01018878.1:0-44879 GCA_004026705.1 Nesogale talazaci
TATTGGCCCTTTTGAATCAAACAATCATATGATTTACTATGACAGGAATGACAAATTCAGGAGGAATGGTGCCACATTCATTGTCATAAAAAAAAGTTCAAGGTCGATCTTAAAGTACAATCCTGTCTGTGAACGAATGATTTAATTCAGGCTAGACTTTCTAGAGAAACAAAGGTGGTAACTTTATATATGTAGAAGAGGTAAATTTTATCAAAGAAGCGGCCCAACCAATCAACTGAAACCCATGGATCAAATGATAGCTAGTGACCATTCCCAACTCACACAGTTGTCAGTTGATAAAGCAAGAAGGGTAAATGGGAAACTGGGAGATCATAGATTAGTGGTTACAGAGTCACATGGATCAAAATTTGACAAATACATGACAGGGAACCAACAGTTTTCAGGTAAGGCAGGACATCTGGACTGCTGACAGGCTCCATGGCAGACATAGGATCCAAGAAAGCACTAAGGAGAACTCTGACCATACTTCTTCCAAGACAGAGTGGTTTGTCCGTCTAGCAGTCCATGGGGCTTTGGATTTTCTTCTCCAGTGCCATAATACAAATGCATTGATTCTTTTTTAGTCGTCTTTACTCCATGTCCAACTTTCACATGTATATGAAGTGAGAAGTCACAGGTCAGTGGGTGCAGAATCCCGGTGCTGGCAGGGCACCTCGCCTCCAGGGCTCAGGGTCCATCATCAGCAGAAGCAACTCATCACTGGCAGAGGTCTCCATCTGGCCACCCCAGCTTCAGAGGTCTGGCTCCATCAGGGCAAAGCTGTGTGGTCTGTGTGTCGGCTCCTCCAGCTTCTCAGATGCTGCCAGCTTGTCTTGTCTGTGATTAATCATCTCTGAAACAAACTCCCAACAACTGGGGAAAATAGCTTCTCATCTTCACGAAGGAAATATCGCGATATTTCCCAGGAGTCTCAGTGAAAGCCACGCCCACATAGAGGCCTCATTGGCTACTCAATGGCTATTTCCAGATTAACAGGCTAGACTCCACCCCTACATTTCAATCGTAAAATTAACATAAGCACATGACTGCCACAGAAAACCTGCAGCAGGCTTCTAGGGGCTATTGTTGGGTGCTTGATGAGTGATGATGGGAGTTGGTCACTCTTCTGAGAGTGAGGAGAAAAGGAGAGGATTCCATGTTTGTCTTCACCACCTACAGGTGTAGCAGGCTGCTGCCTGCCTGGAATGCTACTTTCAAGAGGTGAAATGGTCCACCACCACTCTCTCAGTACATTAAGCTAAATACCAATTTATGCTTCTCCTCTTTCACCTCCTTTATTCAGCTTCTAATTCATATTCAACCCATTTATCTATTCTTTCTTTGGAAGCTCAGAGCTCCAGGATATTATCATCTCTGTTTCATTTGGTCTCTTATGTTTTTGGCATTGGGGTCTATGTAGCTTATCTGCTTATGTAACCAACATTTCATTGTTTGGATATACATTCCATTGATGGATAATCATTGTGGTCGTTTCTTCATGTGTTTGTTGACTGAATATTTCTTTAATAAAATATCTGCTTAAGTCTTCTGCCCATTTTTAAAAGTTTTAAATTGTTTTCTTTTTTTCTATTGCTCTTTATACATTCATATTTTTAATAAATTCCAGATTTCATTCATTTTCTGATATCACTACTGGCATTGAGTTAGTTCTGACTCACAATGACTCATAGGACAGAGTTGAAAAGCTTCTGTATCTGAGGCTGTTAAATCTTCACAGGAGCACAAAGTTCCATCTTTCTCTAAAGGAGCAGACTGATGGAGTCCTAACTGCTGAGTTTGCCATTGAAGCCTAGCAGGTAATCCATGTGCCACCAGGGTTGTCTGATATAGTACTATCAACTCCCCTCCCTCCACCCCCAGTGTTCACGCTATCATTTTATGCTTTAGGCGATGTTTTCGGATGTACATAGATGTCTGATTTTAGGCAGTCCTGAATCATTTTGTTTTCTTCTGTTTGTGTTTTTATCTAATGTATTTATGCCAAATGTATCAGGGGCCTTAAAGCTGTCCCTATTTTGGCTTTCACAAGTCAAATCCATAGTCTTCCAGAAATTGAGTTCTCAGATGTTCAGCTGTAATTTAGCATCCCTCCCCAATCATGGATTTTATTATTAATAAACCCTTGAACACACTGGGTGGTATCCTTTCATACTGAAATAGCTGACACCTCACTTAGATGACTTTTTGCTGTAAGACAAGGCATTAAGACTAAACATACTATTCTTTCTGATAGTCAGGCACCATATGATTTCTTCACCATGTTTGGTATAGCACCCATATTTTCAGTGACCACTTTATGAGAGCAAATTCTGAGCAGGTCCAGAAACTTAAAATTCATTCATTTTTCTGTGATTTATATATGTGCCTGATTCATTTGAGGTGCAGCAGAAATACTTAAGAAATACTATAAAGACTGAGAAATAATACAGATACTGATCCTACTTCACGGCCAGTATTCTGAAATCATCCACTTGTCTGCCGGAGAAAGACGAGACTTTCTGTGCCCATAAAAATTTGTAGTCTCACTAAAGCTCTTTCCCTGGAGAGACTTTGAACCTATACCACTTGGGATCCACTATTCTCATGGCCCAAAACAAAAGCTCACAGCTCTCATGATGATTCTGACTCAGGTGACCTTGTAGACAGAGCAGAACTGCCCATTTGTGTTTCAGAAACTGTCATTCTTTATAGGAGCAGAGCGCCTCATTTTCTTCTGTGGAACCCATGGTGCTTTTGAACTACTGACTCTGGGGTTAGCAGCCAATGCATAATAATGATGCCATCAGCGCTCCTGTTAGTCTTGAGGCACCTTAAAGCACTCCATTCTGAGTGGGTCTGCTGGTTAAGTCAAATCCAAGACAGAGCAGACAGCTCAGAAGGTATGGCAGCTGTTGTTGGCAATCCAAAGAGGTAATATTTTATTTTAAAGCATTTAAAAAATGATGAATTAGATGGGGATTTCATTTTAGATGATTAATTTTGTATTCAATAATTTCAAGCACGTATCAAACCCTTCCATAGCTTGCCCTTACTGCATCCTTTGATTTGTCTTTTTCCTCTTGCGGATGTCTCCTAATTTGGTACTTGTTAGCTTTCTAGCCCAGGGATTAGCAAACTTTTCAGAAGTAAGAGTCAATCCTGTCTTTCATAATAGCTAAAAAATTATTTAAGAGTCATAAATATATATTTTTTACAAATGAAGCCAACATTTCCTAAATAATATTCTTACATTAAATGATTATAATTTTATTCTCATTTTCAATATTACTTCAGAGCTGTATGCATGTACAATTTGCTGCTCTAACACAGGGGCTGTCAAAATCTTGAGACCGAAGAGCCCATTCTGTCCTTCCTAATAACTTTAAAATCACTTAAGTATGTTTTTTCAAACAAGTGAAATAGCTGTGATCTGAAATAATAACCTTTAAAAGTTTGCAAGAGCCGTACATTCACAATGAAAGAGCCACATATGGCTCACGCACTGTAGTTTGTCAATGAGACTCTTATTTCATCTGCTACACTTTGCTCTCCCATCCTTGGCAACATTGAAAGTCACTTCATTTGTTAGGAAATTCTTTGTATTTTTATCTTTTCTTGTCTGTGTTTGTAAGGGTGGTTTCATACAAGCTTTATCCTTTTGTGATTGCCTGATTTTATGCAGGAAAATGTTTGCCAAGGCAATACTTCACATGAGGTCTTTCATGGTCCCATCATTATTTTTTTTGTATTTTTTAATTTTTTAAACCATTTTATTGGGGGATCATCCAAATCAGATCATGATCAATACATACATCAATTGTATGCAGTATACATTTGCACATTTGTTGTCATCACCATTCTAGAAATATCCTCCTTCCACTTAGGTCCCCAGTATCACCTTCCCAAATTTCCCCTCCTTCCCCACTCCCCTTCCCTCACAAACTCTTAATTATTTACAAATTATCATTATTTTGTCATATCATACACTGTCCCAAGTGTCCTTCACCCATTTCCTAATGTCTGTACCCCAGGGAGGAGGTTATATGTAGATCTCTGCAATTGGTTTCCCTTTTCTACTATACCTTCCCTCTACCCTCCTGGGATCACCACTCTCACCAATGGTCCTGAAGGGATCATCTGTCCTGAACGTCCCTTGTTTCCTGCTCCTGTATGTACCACTGTACCTCCCCGGGTCTAGCTGGACATGTTAGGTAGAATTGGAATCATGATAGTGTATGGGAGGAAGAATTTAAGAATTAGAGGAAAGCTGCATATTTCATTGTTGCTACATTGTACCTTGACTGGCTTCTCTCCTCCCTTCACCTACTGATGGGCTTTGGGTCCCCAATCTGTACTCCCCCTCATTTATAATGATATAATTTTTAGTTCTTTGATGTCTGACACTGGATCCCCGGACACCTCGTGGTCACACAGGCTGGTGTGCTTCGTCCATGTGGGCTTTGTTGCTTCTGAACTAGATGGCTGCTTGTTTACCTTCAAGTCTTTAAGATCCCACACACTATATCTTTTGATAGCTACTAAGGAAATAAATAGTTCACGGAAGGTGGGACACGCACTCTGTTGTGGACACTACTGAGAAGGACCCTGATGGAGCTATGCTGATGCAGTCAGAGCCCTAGATCTGGAGGAGCCACATGGAGACCCCTGCCAGCTCTGAGATGCTTCTACTGCCACTGGGTCCAGAACAGTTTCCACCCACTGACCTGTGATCTTTCTACATTCACTGTATGTATTTTTTGAGTCTGAAGAGGAATTTATAGAGTGGTATCATACATATGGGCTAATATATGACTTATGGACTTGATTTGGAACTGAGTTGGGATGTTTTTTCAATATTCAATATATCTTGTATATAAAAGTCTTTCTACAAACTAAATATGCTAACATTGGGGCTCACCTTCCTGATATGATTGCTGAGGAAAAATGAGTGCATAAGCAAAAGTAGTGAAGAAAGCTGATGGTGCCCAGCTATCAAAAGATATAGGGTCTGAGGCCTTAACGGCTTGAAAGTAAACAAGTGGCCATCGAGCTCAGAAGCAACAAAACCCACATGGAAGAAGCACACCAGCCCGTGTGACAATGAGGTGTTGAAGGAATCTAGTATCAGGCATCAAAGAACTAAAATTATATCATTATAAATGAGGGAAAGTACAGATAGGGGACCTAAAGCCCATCAATAGGTGAAGTGACATCCTCTTACAGAGGGGTTGCAGGGAGGGGTGAGCCAGTCAAGGTACTGTGAAGTAACAATTAAATGTGCAACTTTCCTCTAGTTCTCAAATGCTTCCTCCCACCCACTATCACGATCTCAATTCTACTTGACAAATAAAGCTAGACCAGGGGATATACACTGGAGTCAGAAACATGGGGGCTTTAGGACGGATGATCCCTTCAGGACCAGTGATGGGAGTGGTATATTCTCTAAGGACAAAGTACTCTGTTTGAGAGCACCAGTTTCATGGTCTTAACATAAGATTGCGATTGAGGCTGAGCCCCGGTGGCATAAGTGGTTGAGTGCCGGACTCTGGCCCACGGGCTTGGCAGTTCAAATCCAGTGATGGCTCTCAGGAGCAGCGCTGAGTAGCTCCCATGACCACCAGGGGGCAGTGATGCCAAAAAAAACAAAACAAAACGATCACAATTCATAGTGATTCATAAATTTGACAAGAAAAAAATAACAATTGTTACAAAACACAGTAAAATTAAAATTCCAGGTTATCTTATAAATGTCTTAGTAATTGGACAGACTCTATAGTTTCCTCCATTTGTCAGTTATGTAGTTCAGTGTTTGTTCTTCATAATAGGAAATCTCTGTATTGTCAGTATCTGTATTAGCTTTCTCATATTCTTGTATCATTTGGTATTCCATATCATGTTTAACTTATCTTTAAAGATATAGTTGGCTGAAATAGCATCTGGTTCACTAAGTTTCATAGGTACTAATAAATGACATTATATCATTACTTCCTGGAACACAGACTCCTCCTTGTGTAACTAAACTCCAGCACATAAAGCACATAATTAATTTTTTCCAAATACAATTTATTTTCAGTTAAATTATTTTTAAAGAAGTGGACTTCATGTTATTATTTCAAGTACAAAAGCCTTTATCAGATGATCAGGATGAACATCACATTTGCATCTTTTTCTGAAAAAAGACTAAATTTGTCCAATTTTTCACATCATTGAGTAGTTTGAGGCTCCTATTGATATTATCTGTAGGGGTGTTTATTGCTGTTATTATTGTTTTCAGTTGTGAAACTTCTGTATGAATGCAAGATAAGCCCTATTGTTAGGGATATTGATGTTTACTGCTTTTCTCTGTTGCCCCAGAGAATAAAGTTCCAGCTCTCTTTGCCTGAATGCATCAAGACCTCACTATTCGGAGGTTTGCAATATTGCTGCACTTGATATATGTATTTTTTCTTATTTTTATTATTCCGATTTTAGTAAAAGTGTCATTCTTGTAGAGTAAGTCTCTTTTAGTTATTATCTATCTCTTTGTCTTGGTTGATTTCATATTGCTTATTTATGTGCTCACTAGTCCATGAAAGAGGGAAGCATATTGGTCTTATCCACTGCTGAACTCCAACATGTAGTTCAGACTCTGGTATAGTAGATGCTTACTATATGGTAGTTAAATGAATGCATTTCCTGGTCCCTAGGGCGTAAGACTCTGAGTAAATGGTTGTTTCAAAAATATCTTAATTATATATTTTAAACTTTATTGACGTATAAATCCTATGCTACATAATTCAATTGTTTAAATGTATTAAAATGATTTGTGCAATCATCATTTAAATCAATTTAAGAACACTTTGCATATTTTTGCATTCCATAATATTATTTCCATATTACCCACTACTGTCCCTGCCATAACACAAAGGAATTATTAATCTACATGTTGTCTCTATAGATTTACCCATACTGGAGTTCATATACAGAAAATCACACACAAAAAAACCCCGCCACCACCACAACAACAAAAAAACCCAAAACATAGAAAAACCCCAATCATAGTGAAAGCAGAAGATAATAGAAACTAGAGCAAGTTAAAAATTATTCAAAAGGGAAAGCAAATTATAATAGGCTAAATTTTTAACCTAACTGTATCTGCAGTAATTGATTTTCCAATGGATCCTGTCTGAGGGCAAGACACATCTCAAGTCAATGGTCCAAGGGAATTTGTATATCTAAAATTTACATATATTGCTAGTCCACTAAAGACAATATTATTAGTGTTTTGAGAGACAAATCTCCATGATCATCTAGTAATTCTAATAATAGTATCAATAGTCAGGCAATGGTATAGAATTTAAAGCACTATTGAGAAAATTAAAATATACATATGCAGAAAAGTTTTTGATACTAAAGCACATGAGATATTCATTTACATAGGTTGAAAGTTAAGTAATTGAAAATTGTTAAGAAAGTCATTGAAAGTTAGACACAAGGGAAAATTTCAATCACACTCATTTACTAAAGTATAACTATGTCTGCAGATCTAAGGCCACAAAAAGTAAAGAAAATAGGAAATACATGGTTGTCTTAAATTGCCAGTTGTAAGGCAACTTCAAAGGCAAGATTTTTTAACCTAAATTAATTGAATTCTGAATCCACAATCTTGGGATAGCAGGCCTTTGATTCTTTTCACACTAAAGTGTTTCAACTTTAAGTCCAAAGGAGTATTTCTGCTCCTTTAAAAACAACAAGGAGCTTTAAGGTCATGTCCAGATCCCTTTGTGGATATCCAAAGTAAATGATTCTGATGTGATCTATGAAGACTATTGTACACTTCAAAAAGGCAGTGGATCTATTTGGCTGACTTCAGGTTCTTTTGCCTCTGCATCCACTAGCCTATGGCACCTTGATTCTTCAACTGACTTCCTGTCTAACTATAAGAGTCAGGAAGAGCCTAACTTAACCTGGACAAGACTTACCTACTTCTACAACTGAGCAAGCCATTTCTTGATATAAATCTCTCTCTATATACAAACACATACAAGCATCACTGGTTTTGTTCTCTCTGGAGACTCCAACCTAAAAAGAAGTATCATGCAAAAAGACATGGAAATCACATTATACGCAGATGTCAAAGAGCTCTGTGAATCAGCGGGTCTCAGATCAAATGAAGACCATGTGGAAGTTAAGGTCAAAGTTCAAAGGTGGGTGGAAGGTCAAATAGTTGACCAGGGATTAACAAGTAGCAATTCAAATGGTCCAAAGTGGAAGCAAAAATGGTTATCATAGCGGTGGCCACCATAACCAGCAAGGCCTACCTGTGGACCTGCTTTTGTTATCCTGTAGACCCAATATTAACAATCTTATGTGAAGGTGGCATATCTACTGGGTGAAGCATATTTGTTTTAGCCTTCTCTACCATGCCATTTCTGGCTGTGAAGAGATCCTTCTCTCTAGCCTAAGATTTAAGGTTCAGAGTTCTGGCTTATATTCTGAAGTTGTTTCATGCATTTCTGTTTTTAACTTACTGCTATTTAAAATTATGCTCATGGTCTCCATCAGAATAACTGATTGTTTTATATCTTGAAACCATCTCAAACATATAGGACATTGTTAAAAAATATTTTTTTAACCTAAAAGAGCAGATGAGGGAAGGGTGGGGGAATTTCTTTTGCTTGACTATCCAGGGGATATTTGAACACACATTGATTATGTTTGATTTTGTTAAATAATAACTCTAGTGTTTTCTCAGCTAGATGGCTGCTTGATTATCTTCAAGCCTTTAAAACTCCAGGTGCTACATCTTTTGATAGCTGGCCACCATCAGCTTGCCTTGCCACAGTGCTTATGCACCGCTTTGTCTTGGTGATCGTGTTGGGTGTGCTTCTTCTATGTTGGCTTTGTTGCTTCTCAGCTAGATAGCCACTTGTTTATCTTCAAGCCTTTAAAACCACAGGCACTATATCTTGTAGCCAGGCACCACCAGTTTTCTTCACTATATTGCTATATTTGCTTATGCACCCACATGGAAGAAGCACAGCAGCCTGGGCGATCATGAGGTGTGGAGAGGAACTACTACTTGAATACTTTAGTCACCCCCACCCTATCATGACTCCAGTTCTACCTTACAAATCCGACTGGACTGAAAGATGCACACTGGTACAGATAGGAACCAGAAACTCAGGTAATCCAGGACAGAAGAACCCCTTAAGACCGGTGGTGAGGGGTGATAATGGGAGGGTGAAGGGAAGGTGGGGTAGAAAAAGAGAACAGATAACAAGGATCTACATATGGCCTCCTCCCTGGGGGATGGACAGCGGAGAAGTGGGTGAGAGGAGATGTTGGACGGTGTAAGAGATGACAAATAATAATAATTTATAGATTATCTTGGGGAAGGGGAGAGCAGGGAGGGGGGGAAATGAGGAGCTGATACTAGGTGTTCAAGTGGAAAGCAAGTGTTTTGAGAATGATGAGGTATACAAAGTACAAAAATGCTTGACAGAATGGTTATATGTGTGGATTGTGATGAGAGTAGTATGTACCCCCAATAAAATGATTTCTTAAAATTACATGCTACAAAAACAAATAATTAAAGTTTTGACTTGTACAACTTTGACTTCTTTGAGTTAATTGAAATTTTCTGTGTGATCATTCACATGATTAATTTTTTTAAATGTTTCATTGATTACGAAAGGTCAACTTACTCTGTACATGTAGTTAGGTTAAAATTTGACACCTTTTCATTTGAACTTCCTTTTGTCTCATTTTAAATTCATTCTTGCTTTTAATATTTTCTACTTTCTTTTCAATTTGGGTTTTTCTCTGTTTTACATTGTTATCAATTTTAGTTTTTCTATCAATGAAATCCAGGTTAGGTAAATGTATGGAAGCAGTTGTATTAATTGTTTCTTGAAGGTATAGCAGGGAAGGATGGAGGGAAATGGGGAGTTAATAACAATGAGTCTAATAAAAAAGAAAATGTTCTAAAATTGTGATAATGATTCTACAAGTCTTTTCGATATGAATGAACTATTGAATTGTATGATATGTGAATTATATGCCAATAAAGCTATTTTGTGAAAATCTTCAATACCTTTTCTGTCAAATTCTAAAATAAATGCAGCAAAAACTTCTGTTATGATTGGACATTATAGAGGTTGTAAAATCATATTTAAAATGTTTTATGCTATGTATTTTACTCCTAAATTGTTTAGTACAAGCAGGGTTATGACTGTTGATTATATCTTGCTATTGGCATTCTTTGTAGTAATAATATTTATTAAAATTTTTGCATTTGAGTTTCACCTTCAATTTTTTGGACCAATCTTTTGAACTATGGTTTTATCATTATTCACTTATATTTTTGCTCATTTTATTTTCAAATTACCTCTTTCATTTTGTTTTCAATTTTAACTTTTAAGTTTTAAATGACTATGCATTAACAGGAAGTTGCATAGAAAAATATAAAGTGCTTTCTTATATGTTTCACTTTGTTTTCTATAATGATTTTATCTTTGATAATCACAATAAGAATATAATACTACAATACATATAAATAATTGTTCATTATTTTCATCACAAAAGTAGGTTAATGTAGTAACAACTCCATTCAAGATATAGAATTATTTAATCATTCTAATCATCTTTTCAACTCCGAGCTTTGGAAACCACTAATGCTTTATCCATTTCTATAATTTTGCCATTTCAAGAATGTTATTAAAATGGAATCCTTGAATGTGTGCCCTTATAACGTTGGCTTTTTTTTGCCCTCACACAAATGTCTTGGCAAGTTGTTGCACATACTTATGATTCATTTTTGTCACAAGTATTAATAATTGTGTACTTCAAGTTATCTTCATTTTCAGAAGGTCAAGTTGTGTCATCTGCATATAACAGGATATTAATGAGTCTTCCTCCAATCCTGATGCCATGTTCTTCATATAGTCCAGTTTGTAAGATTATTTGCTTCAGCATACAGATTCAAAGGGTGTAATAAAAGAAAAATTCTGAGGCATACCTTTCCTGATGTTTATTGAAAGTATTACCTTGTTCTCTTCAGAAGACCATCTCAGCCTTGGTCATTGTGATAGGGGTTTAGTAAAATGGACATTCCTGACTATGTGTGGAGTCAAAACTGTCAGTCAAGTCATGGTCTGATGACACCTCTTTGATGTCATAAGCCTTTTGTGTAAGAGCAAGACAAACAGAGATGATCTCTTTCTCTGCTCCTTCATGTTCTTCCTTGCTATGACCTCACTGGGCTCTAAGTCTGGAGCCAGGTGTGACATTATGTGGGCTGCCTAACCCGGAGCACTGTAAGTGCCCTGCCATGCTTCCACCACTTTGTATTCACATGACTTCTGTCATCTCTGCTTTCCACTTCACCCTTCTGTATCACTGGTCCTACATAATTCTGAAGTGGGACCTGCTGGCATTGGACCTAGGAACTTGAGTTGTACTGGGCTGGGGCTCCTTCTTTATGTAAAATTCATTCTTGGCATAAAGCTCTTTCTTATACATAAATGAGTGATAATTGATTTCTCTAGACAACTGACTTAATCCCGTTTTGTATAAGCATGATAAAATGTCTTGTACTTCTCGTTATTCACATTGTACTCCATAATTTGTCATGAGCTACACAGTCCAAGATCCTTGCATTGTCTATGAGGTCTTTCTGTTATTCTCTTTTTTAGCCAAGATTCATTTGGCATCAGTAATAATTTTTCTTATTCTGTGACCTATTCTGAATCCAGCATGAATTTCAAGCAACTCTTATAGATGTATTGCTGCAACTATTCTTCATTATGTTTATCAAAAATTTACTTGTAAGGGATTCTGGCAAGATAGTGACTGAGTAACACACACTGGAGGGACTCCACAGAAATTAGTGCAGGAGAGCCACTGAGAGGAAAACTCAACTCTTGCAGGTCACAGTAGCATAGAAAAGATAAGCAGACTCAGGGCCAGGAGGCTGTGAAGAGCTGTGGGTTTTTGGTTTACCACTGTGAAGGTCAACTGAGGTTTAGATTTAGCCTTGCCAGCACTGCAGCTGGTTCTGGGCTACTTTGGCCAGCCGAGGGGCTTGACTTCATTACAGTCACAGCTGCCATCCTTGGAGAAGGGAATAATACCTCCAGGCCCACAGTCAAGCTGTTGGGGCTCATCTGTTTCTTTTCTCTCCCATTTCTTTCCTTTCACATACCACTGATGGTCTCCAGGGCACTCCCCTCCACCTAGGGCACCTCCACCTGCCCTCTACCCAGTTGGGGGAAATAACCGCCACCTTAAAGTGACCAGTTGTTCCACTTTAGGTGGGACTGTCCCAATTTCAACCAATTTTACAAGTTCTAATTTTTGGAAAAAACACATGATAAGCTAGGGCACAGCGGGAGAATGGGAAGGGAATATAGTCTCTCTTCCTCCCTCCCCCCTATCTCGCTCCCCGGTCAATGGTGTCCAAATTTACCAATGTTAAAATCTTGCCATTTTACCTTCTATGATTTGAAAGCATCTGGTGAAACTCCTACCATCGTATTGGTGGCTGGGGGAACTCCCATAGAATTCCAAGTGCCTGGGGGAAACTCCTGCCACTACCTTAGCAACTGGAGGTATTCTTGCCAGCCTTCTGCCCTGCTGCCCCACATGGTTGAAGAAACACCTGTCACCTTCTAAGTAAATGCAGGAAATCCTGTCCACCCTCAAAGACCCTTTAAGTAGCTGGGAGAACTCCTGCCTGTTCTTCATGGAGCTCTACTCAGCTCAGGAACCATTTGTCCATCTTTCACGGTGCTTCATGTGCCCGGGGGAACTCCTGTTGCCTTGCTATCTCCTGGGGGGGGTGGGGTGGGGAGGGCTTCTGCCACCTTCTGTGGCCTTTCACACAACTGGTGAAATTCATGATGTACTCTTAATAATTGGGGGAAATCCTGCCCGCCCTTCCTGACACTCTACTCAGCTAATAGACCCTCTGCCCATCCTCCGTGGCCTTACGTGTGGGTGAGCGAACTTTCTCCCACTTTCTTCAGTGTTTCATGTGGTCTAAGGCAGTCCCATCAGTCATCCACTGTGTTCCATGCTGCTGTGGGAACCTCTCCCCAACTTTTGTGGCTTAGAAAACACAACCCATCAATCTGTTGTCTGTAAGTGAATCATTTCAAGTTCACAGACAAAAATAGCCTGAGAATTAAAGGTTGAGGAACAGCATACTAAGCAAACAGCAATTCAAATAAGGCAGAGTTGCATTCCTGATCTCTGACAAAATTGATATCAAGATGCAAGCCATAACAAGAGATAAGGAGTGGCACTGCATAAAGCTCAAAGCAACAGTAGACAAAGAACAAGCGATATACACACCCAATGAGAGACCTAGAAGTTCATCAATCAAACACTTCAAGTGTGGCAGTCATGTGCTTATGTTAATTTTATGATTGAAATGTAGGGGTGGAGTCTAGCCTGTTAATCTGGATAGCAATTGAGTAGCCAATGAGGCCTCTATGTGGGCATGGCTTTCTCCTGAGACTTCTGGGAAATCTCGTGATGTTTCCCTCTTGAAGATGAGAAGCTATCTTCCCCAGTTGTTGTGAGTTAGTCTCAGAAGCGATGAGTTATGGAAAAGACAAGATGGCAGCCTCCGAGAAGCTGCAGGAGCCGGAGGAGAGACCACACGGCTTTGCCCTGATGGAACTAGACCTCTGAAGCTGGAGCAGTATGCTGTTGATGGACCCTGAGCTCTGGAAGTGAGGAGCCATGGGGAAACCCCTGCCAGCACCAGAATTTTGCACCCACTGACCTCTGACTTTGTGAGTCGGAAGGAGACTTTGTAGACTAGTTTAAGGCATATAGGTTAATATCGGACTTATGATTTTGTACTGGACTGGGTTGGGATGCCTTCTTAGTGTCACATTCCTTTTGTATATAAACCCTTTCGTTATATCCATGTTCATGTCTATGAAATTTGTTCCTCTAGTCTACCCGGACTAATACATCAAGAGATGAAAAAAGAAATCTCAAGCTCAACAATCATAGTAGGTGACTATAATATACTGTTCTCTAAGAAGGACAGATAATAGTGAAAGAAGCTTAGCAGGAAATTCTAGCTTAGAATGAAATTCTACAATTTGGCAACTTGATCTAATATTTTTAGAATACTTCATTGAAATGCAAAAATAAAATCACACTCCTTTCAAGTGTACATGGCACAAACTCAAAGAAAGACCACATGCTGGTGCAAGTTGAGTCTGAGTAAATTCAAACACAAAGAGAAAGCTACCTTGCGGACTACTGTGCAATAAGTTTAGAAATCAACAAAAGGGTAGTTAAGAAAGCAAGGGAAAATAATTGAAGGATGAATAACTCCCTATTGCAAAATCATGACTTGTCCAGATCAGATATGAAATTTAAAAATTTTTAGAAATCAATGAGAATGAGAACACAACATAACAAAACTTTTTTGACACAGCAAAAGCAGTTATCAGAGGAAGGTCGTAGCGATGAATGCACACATGAATAGGGAAGAGAGATTTATGACTGACACTTTGTCACAAGGCCTCCAGCAATTAGAGTGAACAGAATAATCTTACAAACAGCAAGAGAAAAAAAATCAGGGCAGAGATAAATGAGTGGTAAAACAAGAAAACTGTAAAAAATCAATGCAGCAAAATAAGCGGGTTCTTTGAAAGGATTAACAGAGTTGGTAGACCCTCGGCAAACCTAACCAAGGACAGGAAGGCACAAATATCAACAGCCAGAATGAGGAATGAAATGGGTGAAATTACAACACACAGTAATAAAATTAAGAGGTTAATTACACAGTACTACGAAGGCCTGTACTCTAATAAATACAATAACTTGGGAGACATTGAAAGATACCTAGAAAAACAATTCTTCCCTAGATTATCCCAGATGGATGTCAAGAACCTCAATGAGACTTATAACAATAGAAAAAATGGAGATGGGTTATCAAAGGAATGCCAAATAAAAAAATCTCCTGGACAGATGGCTTTATACGCGAATTTTACCAAGCATTAAGGAAAGAATTGACACCAATTCTACACAACATCTTCTAAAGCATAGAAAAATCTGGCAAACTCTGGTAGAACACTGATACCTAAAATAGTCAAGATTTGCCCACAAACATGGAAAACTACAGACCAATATCTCAAATGAACTTTGATACAAAAATCCCTAGAATAATATTGGCAAACATAATACAAAATATATAAAGTAGATAATTCATCATGACCAAGAGGGATTAATGACAGGAATGCAAGAATATTTCAATATGCAAAATAGGGTCTTTGAAATGGAGGCTCAAAGCTCATCTGTAGATAACTGAATATCTTTCCCAAAGAAGCAGTATAAAGAAGGAATGATTCAACCAAGGTGCAGTATAGCACAAATGAAACACCTATCATTCCTCTAGTTCCTTAATACTCCCACCACCCACTTCCACTCCCAAGACCCAGTCCCAACTTAAAAATCTGGCTATACCAGAGAATGCACATTGGTATAGATAAGAGTTCTTGACACATGGAATTCAGGAAAGTTAATGTTTTTCCTCAGGAACAGTAATGGGAGTAGTGATATCATGAGGAAGGGGGAAGAGTGAGTAAAGGGGGAACACATCACAAGGGTTATATAGCAATGGTTATATATTAGATATAGAACACACACACACACACACACCCATGCCCCCAAAGGGGATAAAAAGCAGAAAAGTGGGTGAAGGGGGACAATGGACAGTGTAAGATAGACATAACAATAACATTATATAGTTGGTAAAGGTTACACAAGCGAGGGAGGGTGGGGAAGAGAGGGGATAAGAGGAACCTACACCAAGGGCTCAAGTAGAAAATAGCTTGTAAATAATGATGGCAACATATGTACAAACATGCTTGATACAGTTGATGTGTATAATGTTATAAGAGCTATAAGAGTCCCCAATAAAATGATTTTGAACAATTACTTGTATGTAATATTACTTATATGAGGATATTGCTTGTCTGATAGTTACATAGCTGAAAATATTCAGCTTATTGAAAAATGTTTACTAATATTTACTAATATTTGTAGCCTCATTAAAATTGTTTGTTAATTTTAAAAACAGGTTTGATAATTTCATGCAACTAAAAGAACATTTAAATATTGTTTGAACTTGCATGTTTGGGGCTTCTAATGAAGCTAAAATACCTGCTTCCTGTGACGTATTCAGAAAAGAGGATGGGTACTATTCAGTGCAAGAAGGTGCAGACATGAAGATGTTCCCATCTCCTAGCTTCTAGGCATCTTCCAGCTCATAAGGCTGAGACTTCAACTGAGTCCAAAATATGACATAATGTGCCTCTTTGGTCTTATAATTAATTATTTTGTCTGTAGTCTGGATGAACACTTCTGTGTTTTGACAAAATGAAAGGTAATTGATTTTCCCATCCTAAAATCTACCAATTTCCACTAAAATTCTGGTTACCAGGAAGAAGTCTCTAGCAGCTCAAGAATGGTTTAAATGTTCACA
Organism: Nesogale talazaci; assembly: GCA_004026705.1. Lineage (NCBI taxonomy): Eukaryota > Metazoa > Chordata > Mammalia > Afrosoricida > Tenrecidae > Nesogale > Nesogale talazaci. The sequence goes on from PVJH01018878.1 coordinate 16,493, forward strand.
TTGAGGATTAGAAAACATACACACCAGTTGCTATGGTGTAAATTCTGACTCATGGTGTCCCAATGTGTTTCAAAGTAGAACTATTCCACATGACTATTAATGACTGATTTTTTTTTCAGAACTAGATCAGCAGTGCATTCCTCTTATGTGTCTCTGGGTAGATTTGAACTCTCTTTGATTAGTAGCCAAGTACTTTCACCATTCATTACACCAAAAATCTTTGAGGGTACAAGAAACTAATAGTTTATTAGTTTTACATATGTCACAGTAGACTCCACAACGTGATGCAAAAGAGATAACCCTTTGGTTGCAGGGTTATAGAGAATAATGGACTGTTTCTACCTAGAGTGGTGAGACACTTAGGCTTCATCTTGAAGGTGACATCTGATCATTGGTCCTGAGTCCTAAAAAGGGCCTCGTCTTCCACAGACAAATTCCATGCAGTTCTTCAGATGAATGGGACATAAGCCAGGTGTTTCTTTTTTGAAAGGTGACCAAATACAAAAATTTACAAATTTACAACTGTTGTGCTATCAACGCGAAAATTGTAATGGTAAGGAACAAATCATGTTATCCTTTCTGCTTTTCTTACTTGTGTAGATCTGTGAGAAAACATCCGTGGGGTGGCCCTGTTTTTAATCATCTTTGATTAACACAGAAGTTTGTGAATGAGAAGGTATTTTATATAAATTATGGCAACTCCTAAGTCATTAGCACCTCAACTGTTCACATTCACCTTTCTGCAGGATGTGAAATGTCTAAATTGAGCCAAGCCAGCCAGCTTAGGAGGAGAAAAACTGGCTCAGAGAGTTATTTAGTATATCTGACTCATTTCTCAAGAGTCTTCCTTTGGTTTGTCTCCTATACAAAAGCAAAACATTCTGGGTGCAGAAAATGTTTTCACTTGGATTTTACTAAGAGGAGAGCTCTTAGAAGTATTTTGGAGAAGTCTGACCATTTTAGGAATGACCCAGCATGATAAAGAAACTGGAAAAAAATATATAGATCCTGGAATAAAAGGCAAAAACTTTAAGTGAGCCTAGTTTGGGACAGTTGGCAAAATCATGTTTTCATTTTAAGAAAATGAAAATTTTTTGTTAAGTGATCACTTCGAGGAGATTACAATGAATGAGGGTTTTTTTTCCAAATGAGAGTTTTTAGTGTCTGCAATATTGAATGGACACTTTACCCAATTAACAATAAAGGTTTTTTTCTCCTCCTCCTCCTCCTCCTTCGTTGTCATCATTGTCGTCATAGTCTTTGAAAAGTACTTGTTTTGGAGCAGAGTGTACTGTCATTTGCTTTATCTCTGCTCTGAGATTTCTTTTGCTTAAATATCTAGTTCCATCCTAATAGAAATGCAGGGCTCCCTTGCAGGGACACTGGAATATGGTCTCAGCAAGATATAAGGTCTTGTTATAAACTTGCCTGCATGTCTCATGCACAATACTATACCAGTACATGGCATATCTTGTGTTTCCTGGATCACAGAGACAAACCTTCTGGAATAGCCTGAGTAGCCCGAGAGAGGTGTATTAGGCTGTAAGTTTTGAGCATTCTGTTTGTACTGATATCAGTGAAGGTGCCAAATCCACTTGATGGAAATCACCAACCAGTAAGTGACTCTCAGTAAGAGAGTCACTGAGTCATGTATCATGCCCTATCAGTTGTGCACTGACTGTGGGGTCCAACGGTCCTGGGCCAATCTTGTAAGTTCTTCTAGCTAACACAAAGTGCATCACCTATTACCACTGCTGTAATCCCACCTCCAACTCTGAAGCATTTATGTGCCAGCACTCATATATATATTTTTTTACCATTTCTCTTGTTATTGACTTATTTGGCTAGCATCTAACCTGTACTAATGACCCCCCTCACCTGAATAATGCATTTGTGTTGTATTTGCCCCTTTTAAGACTTAATAAAGGTTCTTCTTAATTGTTTGACATCAGGGAATCTTTTGTACCCTAAAACACAGGTTAGAGAAGAGGGTGAATTCTTGTATCCACATATTTCAAGTTCAGATGACTCTAAGGAATTTCCCTAGGCCAACTCATAACAACTTCATTACTGTACATCCAGCTAACTTTAAATTTGTGGCATATTACTTTTTGAGAAAGCATCTATTATACAGAGGAAATAATGGCTGCAGAAATGAAATTAACCCACTAAGCAGGCAATATATAGAGAAACCAAAGGTTGCAGAAATAGTGCCTTAAAGTTAGAATAACAACCACTAGAAGGAGCTGGACAGACACATGACATTGTAAAACAATTCATGAACCTTATTAAGTCTATACTTCAGTTCCTTCCGATCATAAATTTTATCCTTGTGATAGTAGGTTTTCTATGCCTACATAGCTCCTGTGGGAACATGTGGAAGGAGTTTAGACGGTGATCAGGTCAACACTTGAGTCAAGGGTCACTGAGATTAATGGCTTTCTGAGACTGGTGTCCCTCTTTTACTCCCTGGTGATTGGACCAGTGTGATGCTGCCTGAGCTAGTCCTTTGCTTCAACCATGGGCTGTGCTACCTCTGCGCCAAGCCAACTTGTGGATAGTGTCACCCTGCTGTGCACTGGTAGAGCTTGAGACGCATTGGGACCTGCTTCATTGCACTCTCACATATAGGTCTCTGTTGTGCCTCAAATTTTGATCTTCTTGCTGTTTCTGTTGCTTGTGTTTGCAGGCAGACTCTGCTTATCTTTTTTTTTTCTGCTTATCTTGGCTAAGGGAAGATTCCACTGTCTGCTTCCTTGACCTTGGACCAGCAGCTGGTTTGAGTTAAAGGACCTTCAGTATATTAACTGAATGAATATTAAGTATCTTAATGTTAGTTCTATCTTTTGCAGAAGGCTATGGATAGCAGTGAAATCCCAGAATTCATTTGCAGAGTCCCCACATGGAATACGTTTCCAATGACTCCTTCCTTAAATAATATGTTTTATTGATATACCATTCATGTATCATGTACTTTAATAGTTATGTCACTTAAAAAGTTGTATATACATCATCACAATGAATTCTAGTGCTCCTACTTCCTTGTGAATTCACCATTTGCTCTCCAATTTCCCTTGCCCTCCGTACCTGGTCCCTGATAGATCATTTCATCAGTTAATGCCTTTATGCATCCACTCTTCTGTGTTTCATATCAGTTGATGCCTTTATGCATCCACTCTTCTGTGTTTCATAGACTGAGGAATCTAATGGAAACAATGACAACAAAAATAACATGAAACAAAAAGAAATCATGGTATAAATATAAACAGAAAATAAAGAAGAAAAGACTTACAGCAATATTAAAAATTCAGAGAGGAAATGTCTGTCCTGGAAAAAGTGATAACTATTTAAACCTTGAGCAAATATAAGTTGACTCAAGAAGGAAATCAACTTACTAGGAATCATATTATCTTGTAGTTCCACCCACCATAATCAAATTTACAATAATCTATGTCTGATAGCAAAGCTGTTTGTGGCTCTAAAATGTGGCCCGATGGAATCTGACAGAGGCTTTATCTGACTAGATACTTTGGAAATGGAATTTGGCTACCTCTCTCCTCCATAGCCTTGTGCAAATTGGCTGCTATCAATTTAAGCTCTGAAACTTTTCCCATAATGATATTTGCATTTTGTTTTTATCAACTTTGGATCACACGGGCTGGTTTGCTTCTTCCATGTGGACTTACTTGAAGCCTCACTTAGATGGCTGCTTGAACACACAAGCATGCCAGGCTGCACACACCAGTCCAGTTGTTAGCCAGGCACCATCTGCTTCTTCATCACACTTTGCTGTAGCACCAATATCTTCAGCGATCTCCTCATGAAGTTGAGGGCCATGTTTTAAGAACTAAGTTTTCTACTGACATGATGCAGAGGTCTGTAGAGAGGGCTGAGGGGCAGCCGCAATTACAACTATGTGGAAAGCACCCCTCCCTTCAGAAGAATTCACTTCAGAGGACAACACCGAAGCTGCAGCACAGGGAGAGGGACAAGTCTGACCAGAGCGCACGGGAGCAAAGTAAGGGAGAGGGATTTGGATGGGTAATTCAACTTAACTAAATTGTCACTATATGGCAAACTTTATGCTAAATATTTGGAGCAAAATATATATGAGTCAGCAAAATGACTACATTTCAGCAGGATCAACCAATGATAAATGATAGTTTTGAGACATTGTGATGTTGACTATAACATAAAATACTCTTAAATCACAAATGAAGAAATATTTGAATTGTATTTTGATGTATTTCCAGTTGTTTGACAGACAGAGACAAATAATAGGTGGATGTGTAGGGAGGAAGGTATTGTCATAAAAAATCATGTTTTCAAGGCATGACATTTTGGTGATTTTAATTAGATGATCCTTTGGGGGGTTTGGGATTTTTTTTCCGGGGGGCATCACTGCCCTTTGGTAGGAGTAGGAGGCCCAGTCTTGCTCTTGGAGAGCTGCTGCTGGATTTGAACCACCAAGCCAGTTGGCTGCAGTCCCGCACTCAACCTCTATACCTCCAGGGTTCAGCCTAGATGAACCTTTAATATGGAGTTTTACAGGGTTCTGGTAAAATGCTAGATTAGCAAAATATACTCTGGTCAGCTTGACAAGTGTTATGCATCACACAAATTGTTGTAAATTTCTTATGGAAAACTGAAATTTGTGGTATCTGTTTCAAGATCAGATCCAAACCTTTGCCAGAAAGATCATCAGATGTGTGCTTTATAAGAATTTACTATTATAATCAGGGACACAGGTGATTCCGTGGTAGAATTCTTGCTTTATATATAGATGAACCAAATCTGATTCCTAGACAATATATGTTAAGCATAGTCACTATCAATCTGTCAGTGAAGGTTTATGTTTATGACTACTCTGAAGCTTGACAGGTTTCATCAGAGTTTCTAACTAATATAGACATGGAAGAAACGTCTGGTGATCTCCTTCTGAAATGACAATTGGCTACTGATTATGGCTATGGAGCAAAACTAGACAGCACTTTGATAGGATGTGCATAGGGTCTCCGTGAGTTGGAGAGTGACTAGAGAGTATCTAATAAGAACATCTGCTGTTTTCTCTTAAAGGTAATAGGTAGTAAACGTAGGGAATGTTACAATAATCTGGGGAAGAGTTAGTGGGTAGCAAAAATCAGGGTAGTGATAGAGAGTGCAAGAGAAAAATGCTCCCAAGGATTCTGGGAATTCCTGGATTTTCTCCTTGAAAGCAGAACACACACACACACACACACACTCTCTCTCTCTCTCTCTCTCTCTCTGCTCACTCCCTGGAAGACACTGTTCTGACAGACATATGGAACTACTGGAGATGCCAGGTGAAGAACTGTCAGTGCTCAAATGCTCACACCACCACTGGTTCCGAAGGCTTTCTGCCTACTGGCCTGTGATATTCCTGCATTCAGTGTCATTGTGTGTGTGTTATGTGTCTGAAAAGGACTATATAGATTGGCATTGGATATTTTGGGCTAATATTGGACATATGGACTTGATCTGGACTGGGTTGGGATGCTTTATTTATTTATTTCATTAAAAATCATTTTATTGGGGGCTCGTACATCATTTTTCATAATACATAAATACATATAATGTGCCAAGCACTTTCACATGTCTGCTGCTCCTATCATTCTCCAAATATCCGCTTCTCTACTTGAGCCCTTGATATCAGCTTCCCATCCTTTCCCCTGTCCCTGCTTCCTCCTTCCCCACCAACCCTCAATACTCTATAAATTATTATTGTTCTGTCATATCTCACACTGCGAGCCTCTCCCCCCGCCCACTCCTTTGATGTTTGTCCTCCAGATAGGAGGATGTATGTAGATCCTTGTAGTTGATTCCATCTCTCTACCCCACTTTCTCTCCACCCATGCAGAAACTCCAATCTCACCACTGGCTCTGAGGGACTCATCTGTCCTGGGTTCTCCATCTCTCCAGCTCTTACATATTCCAATCCAGCTGGATTTGTAAGGTAGAGTTGGGACCATGATATTTGGGGCCTGGGGGAAAGCTGTCAGGAACTAGAGGAAAGTTGTATGCTTTATCGCCACCTCACTGCACCTTGACTGGTCTGTCTCCTCTCCATGACTCCCCTTTAAGGGGATGACCAATTACCCACCAGTGGGCCTTAGGTCCCCACCCTGCTCTCCCCCTCCTTTGTAATGAAGTGATTCTTGTTCTTTGATGGTTGATATCTGCTCCCTTCGACCCCTCTTGATCACACAAGCTGGTGTGCTTCTTCCATGTGGGCTTTGCTGCTTCTGTGCTAAATGGCCACTTGTTTATCTTCAAGCCTTTGGGGCTCCAGACACTTTATCATTTGGTAGCTGGGCACCATCCATTTCCTCCATTCTGTTTGCCTCTGTATCCATTTGTCTTCAGCGATCATATCGGGAATCAATTGATCAATTGATTTTTTATCTTTGTTCTTTAATGTGTAATTAATCTTTATGTAAAATTCTTTCATGGGGTGGCTGGCGTTCTGGCCCCACAGTGACTGCTACTCCTGGCCCACCACCTGAAGGAGGAGGCCCAGCAGGGACAGGTGGAGGGGGCGGGCAGTGACAGGCTCTGAGATGGCTGGGGGAGGAGCTCTGCAGCAGCAAGAGAAGAGGAGGAGGAGGAGGAGGAGGAGGAGGAGGAGGAGTAGGCAGCAGCTGCGGAGCATCTCCTTTCCTCAGACCCAGGATCATCCCAGACTCAGAGCCTGGAACTAGGGGGACGCGGCATTGGCAGGGCAACCAAATTCTTCCTGGAAAAAGACATGAATGTCTGCAATATATTTCCTGACAAATTGATAGAAGAGAAAGAAAGGAAGTAACAACTAGTGAGCAGAACTTGGAACAACTCGGATTTTGTATTTGTCACTTCCAACTAAGTCAGAGAAAATATCAGCATTCATCCCAGACAAGGCAACAGGATACTTTTCAGCTGTAGATTTTGAGATCAAGGACACTGCAATGTCCAGGAAACAAAGCCACAAGGATTCATCGGGATTCATTTTTGATTTGTAGTCCAATACTGTGCGGGCTCAAGCTGGAACTTTTGAGATGATGAAAGAGAAGATAAATGCAGTCTGTGCAATAGTTCCCAAGAAGAGCAACAACGAAATCATCCTGGTCTTGCAGCACTTTGATAGTTGTGTGCACAAACCAGTGCAAGCATTTCTGAAAGGCAGTGCCAGTGAACTACTCAAAGAATGGACAGTTACAGGCAAGAAAAAGAACAAAATGAAGAAAAGCAAACCAAAACCTGTAGCAGCAGCAGCTACCAGAATCCAGAATCCCAGTAAACCAGCTTCTAGCCAAGAACAACCATGCACACCTTCCTCAGAGAAAAGGGCTATTAACGGTTACCATGTCAATGGGGCCCTAAATGATGCTGAGTCTGTGGACTCCCTCAGTGAAGGTTTGGAGACACTCAGTGGATGCCAGAGAATTGGAGGATCCCGTGTCTGCCACACCAGACATCCAGGCACTAGACAGAGCAGTACCCATGCTGGAGAATGGGCTCTCCGATTCTGAGCTGAAATCTTTGACTCTGGACATTACTCAACATGCTCAACAATCCAGGAATGCTGCTACATCTCTCTCAAGATCACCTTCCTCAAGACCTGGGGATGGAAGATACTCCCCCCACTTCCACGAACAAAAAGCTAGGTTCCCATATTGAATAATCTGTCAAAAATCTCCAGCGCTACACAGTGTCTCTTGCATGGTATCAAGTTGTTGTTAAAGAAGAGATAGATGCATCCAGTAAGAAAAATGAAACAAGCTTTTGCTGAATTGCAAAGCTGTTTAATGGATCGAGAAATGGCATTCTTTGCTGAAATGTATAAAGTAAAAGAATCAAGGGAAATTGTGCCTAATCGACAAAAGAAATCTGAACTACTAAAGAAGATAACAGACATGGCTGTTGGAATGTCAAAGGAGCATGTGGCTGAGTCCAGAGCTGATATAAAGCGTTTTGTGAGCCAGCAGAAATACAAGTATCTGGGCAGAGTGGCCCGAGTCACCTGTGAAACACTCCAGAAGAGCATCGATGTATTCAGGCAAGTGTCACATCCAAAGAACAGCTACTCCCCCAGATCCCGGTGTGGATCACTTACACCTGTGTCCCTGAAAAGCCCAAGTGATGCTGCCATTGCCCCCGTCACGACCTCTTCCCCCTGTGCTTCAGCTCCCAGGCAGACAAGGGCTCGTAAGAAACATCTTGTTCCTACAGAACCTCCTGCAGTGGCCGCCCACTCCAGTGGTCCTGGCCACCCGACACATCGAGAGGTTCTGACCGGGAATAGATGAGGGCAAGGCTACAGGCCACAGGACCCAAAGTCCAGCAAACCAAGGTGACATGATGGTGTGGGTCCTTACAGAAACAGCGCATGGTATTCCTCTGGTTCCAGGTATCAGAATGTGGCTCCCCAGGTGAATGGGGCCAGGCCCATTCTTCAGAGACCCACGGAACTGGAGCCAGTGTGGAGCCCAGCCTGCCCAAGCCCTTTTACAAAAAGGGCCTTCCCCAGCGCAGGCCCAGGACCTCTCAGGCTGACACTGTGAACTCCCAAGGAAAATGCCAGCCGGCTTCTCTCCTCTGTCCCACACAATCCAACTGGACAACTGGATTTTGGAAATTTAAAGTTAGATTTAATAACAAAAATTTATGCATATCACTTTTTGTGACTTTCTAAGTATTTATTGGTCTCTCCTCACTTCCTCTTTACCCTTTTTGGAAGGGAAGCTGTTTTTTCCTTGACCTGTTCCAGTGATGGGGATTGGACCTGATTGGCCGTTCCCAATCAGAATCAGAGGCAGCTGTTGCCAGGCTTCCCAAGGGTGGTAACCTTCCTCCCCGCACTGCCCAGTGCGCCCCTGCTAAGGCTGTCCCAGAGGAGTGGGTCCCTGCTGCCCCTGTTGCCTATGTTATCAGGTTCCCTCCAAACAACGTGTGGCCAGAAGCAGCACTTGTGTCAGGGCAGGGGGTGGGGGTGGGGAGGTGATCCCATGGAAAGGTTAGCTGAAGGGCAGGAAACATGAGAGGCTCTGCCTCTGCCCCCAGGATGTGCCAGAGGCATTTGCTGAGTCCTTCATGGCACCCCGTTTGTTGGCCATTTCTTCAGCTCTCCACAGCCTTCTTTTCTGTCACCTAAGACTGCAAGCCAATGGAAAAGTCGCATTTAATTAAAGGCAAAAAAATTCTCTCTTATACATATATGTATTTCTATGGATATTTTCCTCTAGTCTACTCAGGCTAACACATCCCACATGTATTTCTAGTTGATTTTCTCTCTGTTTCCCACATTCTTTGTGCTTGTTTCAGTTCATTTTCCCTCTTTTGACTTTTTCAAACAAACAAACACAAACAAAAAGTTTATTTATTGTTGAAAAGAATACTTAGGATGTCCTCATTCTCTATTATGAGTGCTCAAGAATACTGACTTAAATTACTGCTAGCACTTTATAGTCAAGTATCCTCCATGTGCCAGGAATTTTATTTAATTATTTTTTGTTTTATATGTGCTTTCCCTCTAGATAGTGAGTTTCTCTGCATTTCTTCTTAAAAAAAATAGTTTTCACAGGTGTAGAATTCACATATCACACACTACCACAGTTAAGTCACTTTTAAAAAACTTAACTGCCAGGACAGACCTGTGACCTCTGGCCACTGAAGCAAGCCAGATTCCAGGCCAGCCGCTAATCGGTCACTGCCACCAACACTCGCTGTGTGAGCACATATGAGGATCAATGATGCAGACTGATGGGTCTGGACATTTATAACTAGATTCATTTAGGAATACAAAGAAAAGATTTAAAGGCATCAATAATGGTGTCTCCTGGTTGCAGAATGCAAAGTCTGTAGTTTATCATTATAATCAGTTTCTTACCAAACACAGAAGGTTTCAGCAGAGCAGCTTTACAGCTTGGGTTAGTGAGATGAGAATTTATTTGCGAAGGCTATTCTGTAGACCTGTGCTGTCCATCTACTGTCAGACTGATGACACGATTTGTGATGCTGATCCATTTCAGATGGAGAATACACACTGCTACCTCCCAGATGCTTTTAAAATTATGACACTAAGGTTCAACAATTGAGCACAGTGTATAGCACTTACTGATTCAGACATATTTCTTGATCCATTGTCCTGAAACATACAAATACCTTGAAGTCCAATATGAATGTATCCCTTACAATATTGTTGGCTTGGGACATTGAAAGCAATTGTGCACTCACCATGTATATATGAAGATGAACAAAAGGCAGGTGCTTGGTGGAAGGATCCTCTGCAAGCTGCAGATAAAATTTATTTCATGACCTGGACTCCCTACCACACTGACACTTTGATAGAATTTTCTTCCTTAGATGATTTCCAAAAGAGTTGTCAAACAACTTTCAAACTTCCAAATCGAGTAGATGCTACTGGATTTGTGGTATACGATGGCCTTCTTCAACAAAGAAAGGACAAGGAATGTTGTGAAATTTGACTTGAGGGCTGAAAATAAAAGTGATGAGACCATAATTAATTATGCCAACCACCATGATATCAAACCACATAGATGGGGTGAGAAGATTGATATCAACTTTGCAGTTGATGAAAATGGTTTATGGGTCATTTATGCCACTGAACAAAATAATTGGATGATAACTATTAGCCAACTGGATCCATATACCCTTTGATTTGAAGCAACATGGGAGACTCTATATGACAATTGGGCTGCATCAAATGCTTTTATGATTTGTGGTGTCCTCTATGTAGTCAGGTCAGTTTACCCAGACAATGAAAGTGAAACCAGCAAGAATACAATCGAATACATCTATAATACCTGATTAAACCGAGGAGAATATGTAGCTGTTCCCTTGCCCAATCAGTATTAGTATATTGCTGCAATGGATTACAGTCCAAGAGATAATTAACTCTATGTATGGAACAACAACTTCATTTTATGATATTCTATGGAGTTTGGGCCACCTGGTCCTGCCTAAGTGCCTACCACAGCTGTGACAATAACTTCTTCAGCTGTGCTGTTCAAAACCACAGTATCAACTATGAGCATTACTTCACAGAAAGACCCTATGAGCACAACTGTAGCTGGATCACAGGAAGGAAGTAAAGGGACATGAGTTTCTACAAACAAAATTCCTCCTGTAACAAATATTTCCCCTGTCAGAGAGATTCTGTGAAGCATTAGAAGCAAGGTGGCCTCAGACAAGAAGGGGAAGGATGATTTAATGACTGTGTCCCAAGGGAACAAAAGGACCTGCCTCATATCTCAGCATGCTTTCCACTGGAACATTGAAACCTAAGGTCTCTGATTGTAACAACTGCCCCTTACTCTGGTTAAGTCAGCTGGCTCAGAAGATCAGAAATGGAAAAAATGCTGCTAGCCTTGCCAATGAACTGGCTAAACACACCAAACAGCCCATGATTGCAGGGGATGTTAGTTCTTCAGTGAACTTGATGGAGAAGTTGATGGATATTCTTCATGCACAACTGCAGGAACCGAAGTCTAGTGAAAAGGATTCAGCTGGATGGAGTTATAATAAGGCAAATGCTGACACAACCTCCTGAGACTGGAAGCTTTGGAATCATGGAAACAAATGAATTCTTCTGAACAAGCTCATACTGCAACAATGTTACTTGATGCATTGGAGGAAGAAGGTTTTGTCCTGGCTGACAATCTCAGAACTTACAAGAGTTTCAGTGCCCACAGAAAATACTGTTCTGGAGGTTGCAGTACTCAGCATAGAAGGACACATCCAAGGTTTTAAATTTCCTCTAGGCATCAAAGAATCAGGCAAGTTGATCCAGCTCTCTGCAAATGCTGTGCAACATAGCAGAAGAAATGGGCTTGCAATTTGATGTTCATTTGCCGGAGTCTGGGACAATTCCTTAGTGCAGAAAATGCAACCATAAAACTATGTAATAATTATTATTGCAGTGAATTCCCACATCAATTCAGTTTCAATCAATTAGGAGACCAGCCGAATGTACTTGACTGATCCTGTGCTTTTTACCCTGTCACATATTGATCCTGACAGTTATTTCAATGCAAACTGCTCCTTCTGGAACAACTCAAAATGACCTATGATAGGATATTGATCTACTCAGGGCTGCAAGCTTGTTGTCACTGATACAACTTGTACAACATGTGCATTCAGCCACCCGTCCAATTTTGAAATTCTCCTGGCCCGCAGAGAAATTGCATATGAAAACGGAGTTCATGAATTACTTCTTACAGTCATTATCTGGGTAGGAATTGTCTTTTCCCTTCTTCACCTTGCCATCTGCATCTCATCTTCACCTTCTGCTTTTTCCGTGGTCTACAGAGTGACCGTAACACAATTCACAAGAACCAGATTTTCTTTTCTAAATTAGCATTGATAAGACAAAACACATGATGTTGTGTCCAATATTTGCAGGACTTTACACTTTTTCTTTTTGGCGGCATTTGCTTGGGTGAGCCTAGAAGGTGTGCAGCTCTATCTAATGTTCGTTGAAGTGCTTGAAAGTGACTACTCAAGGAAGAAATATTACCATGTTGCTGGTTACTTGTTCCCAGCCATAGTAGTTGGCATTTCAGAGGCTATTGACCACAAGAGTTATGGAACAGGAAAATCTTGCTGGCTGCAATGTAGATTATTATTTTATATGAAGTTTTATTGAACCTGTTACCGTCATCATTCTACTTAATATGATCTTCCTGATGATCTCATTGTGCAAAATGGTGAAGCTCTCAAACACTGAAATCAGATTCCAGCAGGTTGGAAAACATTAATCATGAGTGCTTGGTGCTTTTGCTTTCTCTTCTTGCCTTCACCTGATCATTTGTGTTGCTTTTTATTAATGAGAAGACTATTGTGATGGTCTATTTCTTCACCATCTTTTGTACCTTCCAGGGTTGGTTCATTTTCATTTTTTGCTGTGCCCTGCAAAAAAAAAGTACGGAAAGAATATAGAAAGTGCGTCAGACCCTCGGATAGTTGTGGTCGCCTCCCAAGCAAGAGCCCACGTGGTCCCGAGAAGACGTCTACCACCAGAACCAGCACTCCGTACTCCTCCAGAACCCAGGACATCCACTGAGCAATGCCAGGCATACAAGTGCCAGGGATGCTCTACCGCTAAATGATCATTTTAGCAACAGCGACTCACTGCGCAAGGGGGACTATAGCGACAGCATGCATGTCGTGGACTGTGGACAGTCTGAATGATACGGCTTTGAGAAGGCACTTTGAGAAAATGGTCATATCAGAGTAAGTGCACAAAATCTACGGGGTGGCAGCAAGACTTACAGCCTCGAGCTCACACTACCAGTCAAAACTGTGATTGGAGGGAACAGCAGGGAAGATGATGCCATCGTGGCAGATGCTTCATCTTTCATGCTCAGAGACAACCCCGGGCTGGAGCTCACCAGAAAGAACTCGAGGCACCGCTCATTCCTCAAAGGACTCACCCCCTTGTGTACCAACCCCATGCAGCGTCATGCAACTCCCTCCAGCTCTGCTGAAGAGACAGCTCTGATGACTTGTGGGTCTCCAGTGTATAAAAACATAGACCGAATCTTGCAGTTCTGTGGATTTTCATAAAAATACAAAAACTTTATATATGTACTGAGCATACTAAAATGAATTATTTGTTACAAAGAAATGAGATGCCAACCAAGGATTTTGAGATTTTGCTGCTGTGTAGAGAAATTGTGAACAAGCGAAACAAAAATTTCCAGCCATTTTATTGCAGCGGTTTGTGAACTACATTTGTAAATATGGCGGCACCTTTTTTGTAGCCTGCATTGCATTATATACAAGATGTAGGCTCTAAAATCCTGAGGAACAAATTCCCTGTTCCATACTGTTCCTGACAAGATGTGGAAAATCAGAAGAGATATTCTGTATCAGTTTGCAGTTCACTGCAAAGCTTTTACAATGAAGCAAAGATTGAAAACATGTTTAAGCACTAGCAACCAAACCACAGGCCTAATTTCATATGTTTATTCAGTTGTACAATGAACTATTCTCATGAAAAATGGCTAAAGAAATTATATTTTGTTCTATTGCTGAGATAAAATAAACCCATTTGTGTCCAATTGAAATATAATTGTCGAAATAATTTTAAAGGGTTTGAAGAAAATATTGTGAAAAGCTCTTGATTGCACATATTTTATGAATTTTTTTCCTTACATGTTGTCATGGTAAGTTCTACTCATTACCATTTATATACTACTGTATACAGTGTCCTGGTTTGACAAGTTAGTCTTTATTCTTACAGTTAAATTTCATACTGCCAACCGAACACGTTTTAGGGGGAAGAAACCTCTTTGAAGCCAGTTAAGCCATGCCTTGCAAAACAGAGTGAAATCCAGAAGAGATTGCCAGGTAGCCCTCTGTTCATTCTTTAATGGAGGCCACAGAAGGCACTGGGCACTTCTTATATCCTTTCTAGTGAACAAAAGGTGCCTATACTTAAATAAAATAAAACAAAACATAAATATTGCATTTTCATATTCCTTCTGTCTATATTTGAAAATTAATTTATTTTTATGATAAAGTTCTAATGAAATGCAAAATTTTTCAGTAAATTCTGCTTTTCTTTCCATCCCTCTTGTAAACCTGATAATAATGAAGCCATCACTAATATCCAGTGTAAAATTTAATACAGTTTGACAGTAAATGAATGTGAATTTTTTGAAGTGAAAGAAGAGTTGTATATACATCATTACAATCAGTTCTAGTGCTCCTTCCTTCTGCCACATTCATTATTTGTTCCCCAATTCTCCTCACCCTCCCCACCCCTGTCCCCAATAAACCATTGCATCAAATCATTTTCTCTATGCATCCATTCCTGTGTGGATAAGCCAGGAAACCTAACAGAAACAAAACAACAATAAAGACAGCAAGAAAAATAAACAAAAATAAAGAGTAAAATAGAAAAGACTTCCAACAATATTTTTAAAAGCCAGAGAAAAAAATGGCTGTCATTAAACAAGTAAGGAATATCTAAGCCTAAAGCAAATCCAGGTTAAGACAACAATGAGGGCAACTGACCAAGTATCATACTTTACTGTAGTTCATTTCACCATAATAAAATTTACAATAGTCTCTGCCTGAGAATAAAGCTGTTCAACTCCCTCATCTGTCATATATCAGGAATTTCAATTTTTATTTCATTGACTGATTATAGTATTTTTATAAAACAGAAATTATTCTCAATGTATGCATAATAAATGAGGAGTTAGTAAGTAGGGTAAGAATAACCAAATGCTAAATAGTAAAACAAGGATGCAAACTAGAAATCACTGTCTCCAAAGCAGATGTTATTTCCAGTACCTCACCTTGCCTTCCTATCTAACCCTCACTATGGCACATGGATGAGATTTTGCTTAGGACAAAGAAGGGAAGGCTCTTGATGAACATCGCCTTTGATGGAAAAGCTGGATGAGATCCTCCTCCTCCTCCTGGTGCTCCCTCATTGCAGTACAAAATAGCTGTCAGTGAACCAGTTTAGACCCCGTGGTCCCACGTGTGACACCGTAGAACTGTCTTCCATGGAGGTTTCAGTATCTAAATTTTTGGGGGAAAAGTTTACACCTTCTATCTTTAATTTCATATGTTAAACTATTTGAACCACCCAGGTGACCTTTCAATGAATTGGCTCATCTGTCCACTGCCATCAAGGGGATTCTGACTCAGCGTGACCCTACATGACAGACGGCACTGCTTCTTAGAGCTTCCCAGTCTGCAATCTTACAGAAGCAGGCTGCGCCATCTTTCACTTAGTGAGAAGCTTGTGATTTCAGACCGCTGAACTCCCAGTTCGAAGCCAAATATTTAACCGTAGAACCAATAGGGCTCCTAATGTACCTTAATGTTCAATTTATGAAATGAAGAGAATGTGACTATCAAACTCCTGGAAATCTGCAGGGATGATTATTTTTTAGAGGTTTTTGGTAAGAGATGACAAAAGAGTAATGGTAGCAACAACCGGTGTGTGGAATTACTTCTGACATTTTGAATATCTGTAGTATAAGAACAAAACATGCTGAAGATGAAGGTTGTCATTAGGACCAAATAAAGATCTAAGAGCCAAGTCAAGAAGTAAGAAAGGCAGCAAACGGTGGGCCAGTGTCCTGGCTAGAGAAGGATCTGCCTGCATGCAAGGAGGGGCACAGATATGAGTGCAATTCATAAAACAGATACATCTATAGGTTAAGTAGCCTGGAAATATTTTTCCAGAATTATACCAAGCAATATTCTCCTATAGCATATATATTTCCATAGGACTAATTTTCAGGAACCTAGATTGCTGTTTCTCCCTCAAAAACACCAAACTCGTTGCCACTGACTTCATAATATGTCTACAGAAAAGATTAGAGCTATGCTTGTGAGTTCCAGGGATGGCAGATCTTTTCAGAAGTTGTTGTTGTTGTTTTTGTTGCTGTTATTAGGTGCCATGAAGTCGGTTCAGACCCACAGAGACAGAATGAAAGCTTGCATGGTCCTGTGCCATCCTCACAGTAATTTCTGTGCCGGGCACACGGCTGCAGTAGCTGTGTCAATCCATCTCCTTGAGAGTTTCCGCTTTGTCATTGCCCATCCAGTTTACCAAGAATGATGTCATTTTCCAGAGACTGGTCTGGAGAACCTCCTGACAACACGTCCAAAGTATATATGATGAGCTTTTGCCATTCTTGCTCTCATGAGCATTCTGATTGTACTTGTTCTAAGACCTACTTCTTCCAGATTTGTTTGTCCCTTGCATTTCTTGGAAGTCCATGGGATTTTCAATATTCTTCATCAGCACGTCAATTTTTTTGTCTTCCTTATTCAATGTTCAACTTTCACATTCATATGAGGCCATGGAAAATACCATGGCATGGGGGAGCTCCACCTTCCTTATCAAAGTAACATCCTGTCTTTTCAATATTTTAGAGAGGTTTGAAGCAGATCTACATAATGCAACATGTCTTTTGATTTCTTGACTGCTGCTGCCATGAACATTGATTGTGGACCCAAGCAGGAAAAAAATTCTTGACAACTTCAAACTTTTCTCCCTTATCTCTTATCTACCAACTTGCCCACTTGTGAGGATTTTAGTCTTCTTTACCTTGAGTGGTAATCCATACTAAAGGCTGCAATCCTTGACCTTCATCAGCAAGTGTATCAGGTACTCTTCACTTTCAGCAAGCAAGTTTGTATCATCTGCATAAAGCAGGTTATGAATGAGGCATCCTCAAAACCGGATGCCAAATTCTTCAAATTTGCTCAGCATACAGATTGAACAAGTATGTGAGAGGACACTGGCACATCTTCTTCCTGATTTTAAGCCACACTGTCTTCCCTGGTTCTGTTTTCAGAATAGAAAATCTCATCTTTGTCCCTCTGAGCAGCTGGTGGTTTCAACTGCTGGCTTTGCAGTTAGCAGTCTAACGCATAACCCACTTTCTCTTTGTAACCCACCAAAATCTCTTCTGAAACTGCTCCACCATAATGGTGATGCTCTGGGTTTTCAATTAACTTGGCTAGGCTATACTTATCAATGTTTTTGGTAGACTTTTTCATAATGAAACCACCATTTTATGATCTGATATTAGCAGCCAATCAACAAAAGAAGGGTCTTCTCACAGTATATGCTGCTTCCGACATGGCAAAGGTTTATCTTTCTTGCCCTGTACTCTTTTCTGTGCCTGACATCAGTTCTTAGAAAATAAACTTCTAGAGGTTGTTATCTTTCCACTAACTTAAAGATCTTGAATTTGCCAACCCTTACAACCCCATGAGCCAATAGAGATATTCCCACATGGCACCTGTCCCCAGAATTTGGAGCTTGTTTGCCACACTAGGGACCATTTCCTAGAAGCCAATTGCTCTCTACTTACTTATATATATGCTCTGCTAACTTTGGTCCTCTAGAGCACTCCGTCTAAGAAAATGGTTGGCCTTTTAAATACACGTGGCATAGATTTTACTATCACACAAGATATAAGTTGACATAGTTTTACAAACTGACAGATGGTTGCTGAAAATATGTTCCAAATAACCAACCATTTAGTTCAGAAGCAACAAAGCCCACATGGAAGAAGAACATGAGCCTGTGTGACCACAAGGTGTTGAACGGATCAGGTATCAGGCATCAAAGAACTAAGGACTGGGAACCCAAGTCCATCTGTAGGTCATGGACTTCCCCTAACAGAGGGGTTGCAGGGAGATGATGAACCAGTCAGAATGCAGTATAGCAATGACGAAGCATACAACTTTCTTCTAGTTCTTCAATGCTTCCTTCTCCCAATTATCATGATCCCAATTCTACCTTACAAATCCAGCTAGACCAGAGGATGTGCACTGGTACAGACAAGAACCAGAAACATAGGGATTCCAGGACAGATGATCCCTTCAGGACCAGTGGTGAGAGTGGTGATACTGGGAGGGTGGAAATAAGGTGCTGTAGAAAGGGGGAACTGATTATAAGAATCTACATATAAACTCCTTCCTTGGATATGGACAATAGGGAAGTGGGTGAGGGGAGAAATAGTACAGTGTAAGATATGCCAGCATAATGATAATTTATAAATTATCAAGTGTTTATGAGGGAGGGGGCAGTGGAAAGGGAAGGCAAAATGAGGAGCCAATTCCACGGACTTAGATAGAAAGCAAATATTATGCGAATGATGAGGGCAGTGGTTCTACAGATATGCTTGACACACAATGGATTTAGGTGTGGATTGTGATAAGAGTTGTATGAGCCTCCAACAAAATGATTTTAAAGTATATATTCTAATAGAATTGGAGTAATTTTTATTTCCCAGTTTTATTAGCAACTAATGTACATATCATATCATTAAATAATGCAATCATTCCATCATATCAAGGAGAATTTTACAATCATCCCCATATCAATTTTAGAGCATTCCCCCACCCCCATGGTTAAATCACCTTTAAGCTGCCTTATGCAATCACAACCATTCAAGTGCTTCCTCCCCCTCCCATCTTCATTATTTACTCCCCAAACCCCCTCTCCATCCCTATCATCCTCTCCCACCCCTGTATTCCCTATATCCCCTTGTATCAGTTATTATCATTAAGCATCCACTCCTCACAGCTGGGAGATCCAGCAGAAAACAGTAAAAAACAAAATTGCTCTAAGGTGTGATAAGTATAAAGACATAATTACACAAAACAATAATATAAATAATTTTTAAGAAGGAAAAGACTCCCAATAACATTTAAAAAGTCATAAAATAACATTTTCTGGCATGAAACCAGTAAAAGATACTTGCACCCAGAACACATTCAGGTCTCATCTATAGGGTGGTCAACTGGCCAAGTATTGATTGTGATCCAGCATAATGAAGACTGTAATGGTCTCTGTCTGATAGAAAGACTTTTGGAGGCAGAAGAGGATCTGCCAGTGGATCAGTCTGGCTAGATACTCTGCAGATCGGTTTTGTCTCACCATCCTCCATAGCCCTTCACAAATTGGGTTTTCATTATTTTTGCTTTTTTCTTCACCATATTCAATTTTTGTAACTGTCATCTTTGCATCACACAAGCTGGTGTGCTTTTTCCTGTGGGCTTAGTTGACTCTTCAAATAAATGGCTGTTTGAATACAAGCCTGTAAGACCCTGGAGAGTATTGTGATTGATAGTCTTGCACCATGTGCGTTAAAAGAATTGGAGTAACTTTTTAAAAACAGTCATATATTAAGATAAAATTAAAAAATCATAAAAAAACCTCATAAGTGACAGCATAAAAATGCAAAATTTGAGTATAGGAAGACATTTAAAACAGAAAAAAAAAAACAAGAGTAAAAAGAAATGCAACATAAAATAAAGACAAAATCATTTTACTTTAAATTTATAAAGAGATTGTATTTTAAAGTCAGTAGGGAAAAAAGAGTCTGTGATTCTAATGGGAAGACATGGGCCAAGTCAGTTAATATATGGGAGGAAAGCTTTATTTAGAATAAAGAGATGAAGAAAGGGTTATTTTTCTTCCAAAATGACAGAGCTTATTAATACTAATAAGAGTCGATGGAGGAGATATGATTTATAAGAGGAGTGAGATTAAGAGTGATTCGAGCTAATCTTCCTGGGCATTTAAAAGAGCTCCATTAGTGGCTAGCTGTCACTTTGTGTCTTGGTACTATCATCTTTATAATGAAGCACAAGCCTCAAGTGTTGGTGTGAAAACATGAGTCAATTTGGAAAGTGCTTAGAAAAGTGCCTTGCCTGTAGATAGTAATACAATTATTTATAAAAATATTGTTATGATTAGCAACAGATTATTGACAAAACCATAAATTTTATAACTTTTATAAAGAAAAACTTGACAATATGTTTAGAAATTTAACTGTTCAAATACTTCAACTTCTCAGTTTTATTTCTATGAACTTATCCAAAAGTATTATATGGATACTGTGTAGAATCATGGGCAAATACAGTCACTCATCAGTTTGCTGCTAAGGAAAAAAATATTAGCAAACATTTTAAACAATGGATATTAAAAGAATGTTTTCATGAACAATAGCAGAGTCACTCATTAGGTATCTACTAAAATAAAATTTTCACATATTATATTTAGCTATATTTTGATCAAAAAGTTCAGCCGTATGAATTCATCAGTTGCTATATTGGAGGAAGAGAAGGTTTTTTGACTCCTGTCGAGTTGCAGTCTCAGAGACCCTCGGGGTCAATTCCAACCTGTCCTATAAGGCCGCTGTAAGTTGGAATGGATTCAATGGCAGTAACAGATTATGTGAGTATGTGCATCTTTGTCTAGATCTCCACTTGGACGTATACTTATATTTATTTCTAACCCCTCTAAAATTGGAATGAGACCTAGAACCCCCAAAATGTTAATCTCTATTTTGGAATATTCATTTTTGTATTTCTTATTATACAAAATTTCAAAAACGAGTGTATGTAAAGTGAAAATAGTTTTACTTTTCTGATTACAAATTGTGGCAAACACCTAATCTGGTATCAATTTGAGGATTAAGAGTGTAGGATTGGAGTCTATCTTGTCACTGTGGAGGTAACCAATGAGACCTCTGTGTGGGCATGGCCTTCTCTTGAGAATTCTGGGAAATGTGGCAATTTCTTTTTGGAGGCCAAGAACTTGTCTCTCTCCCTTCACTTCCTTGAAGACATTCTACGGAGAAAACTCATGGCCTGAGAATCTTGACTGACAAGGCTGCCTTCTTGTGAGTCATCCCTGAGGAGAAACCACATGAATTTAACCTGATGCAGTCAAATAGCTGGATCTAGAGCAGTCACGTGGAGGCAACCTGAGATGTGTACAATGCCACTGGATCCAAAGACATTCTGCCCTGTGGGACGAAGACAGCACTTTTCACAATTATATTACTCCAAAATAATAGGCAAACTATTTGTCAGCATTTACGTGGAAGTCAGCAGTTAGATATTCTCCCTGAAGCTCCCAGTTATCGGAGACCTTTGTGTGTCTCATGATAGATGGAGCTGACCCCTGCTCTTAAGATGATGGCTTGCTTCCTTAGAAGCCTGTGGGCAGATTTGGATGCTGTCAGTGATCTCTAGCCTAACCTGTAGCCACATCCAGGAGTCTGGGATATAGTCTTGTCAAGTGGGACCCCGATACCTCCCTTTCCTATGGTGTGCATTTAGCACAACTCCTTCCTGTGACCTATGTCCTTACCTGTAATTAGGGGTCTGGCATGACTCCAAAGGATATATAAGGATTGGACATATAGAAGCCCTCTCTCTCCTCCCCTGTCTCCTGCCTCTCTTGTGCAGCTCTCCACTGCCATCAGTGCCAGCCCTGGGCCCCTCTCCTTCACAGACCAATCAGCAGAGGAGAGTATGCTGCCATGATGTGAAATATGTCTGACTCATGAAGTCAGTCTCATGCTTCTATAACTTTAATATTCTAAATAATAATTATTGCTGTACAACTGCACCTATCGAAGCCATGATGTATATATCAGAGGCTGGTCTTCCTCTGATACTACCCACCTGGCTAGTGATCAAAAAAGATAATGAATCGACATCATTGCATTGCTATGTGAGTCTGAAGAAGACTTTATAGACTGCTAACAGATATATGAGCTAATATCAGACTTGCGGGTTTGTACTGGACTGACTTGGAAGACTTTCTTAATGTACAATTCTTTAAAACTCTCATATACATATGTATACTTATGAATTTGCTTCTCTAGTCTACCCACACTAACACACAAGTGATAGTAAATGTTCTAAAATATCAAGCAATTGAAAAACTACAGATAAGTGAAATAGAGCTACAATTTCAATATTAATATTAATGGAAGTTTGCACGCATTTCCAATTTTCTTTCATTGTACTCACTTGTATAAAGGAGATGACCTTGCAAATATAAACTCGTAACATACCTGTAGAATTTGTAATTTAATAAAAACTGATGTTTCTTAATGATCAAAATAATGAACCTCACCTGCTTTTAATAAATATTGTCCTAATTCATCATTTTAAGGAACTAATTAGCATTGTATCACATGGATATATATTCCATTAACCATATGTATTTGTCAAGGCTTATCAGAGGAAGAACAGCCTCCAATATAAATATCACAGGTTCCATAGGCACAGTTGTATAGTGATAATTATTATTTATTATAGTAAAGTTATGGAGAGCATGAAACAGAGAGAAGTAATAAGTCAGACACATTTCACATCATGGTAGCGTGCTCACCTCAGCCCCATTTGGTGGCCCACGTGGAGAGACAGCGAGTGGGGGAGGGATTACATGAGGGAGAGGGGCCAAGAAGAGCCTCGTCTGGCACTGACGGTGGGAGAGAGTAGAGCAAGAGAGGCAGGAGAGAGGGGCCTTCTTTCTCATGCCTAATACTTGCATATCTTTTGGAGCCATGCCAGGCCCCCAATTACAGGTAAGGACATACATCTCAGGAAAGGGTCGTGCTAAATGCACATGGTATGGGAAAGGGAGGTGTCAGGGTCCCATGTGACAAGATCAGCCCCCCGACTCCTGGATGTGGCTGAGCAGGTCAGGCTACAGATCATATAGACAGCATGTGAAACCACCCACGGGCTTCAGTGAAAGTGAGCCATCCTCCTACCAGCAGGGGAGTCAGCTCTATTGTGAGACACACAAAGGTCTTTTATAGACTGTCTTCAGGGAGACTATCTAACGTCCAACCAAAATGCTGGCAAGTAGTTTGCTTACTATTTTGGAATATGTTATTGTGGAAAAAACCTGTCTTCACCTATAAATGCTTCTGGGTTTCTAGAAAAATAATTAATGTATTAAAATAATATATATCTTTTTCAAAAAAAGATAATGATTTAAACTCCCACTAAGGAGTTTCGGTGGTGCAATTATTAAGCTACTCATAAGGTCGATGTTTCAAACAAACCAGCAGCTGTGTGAGAAGAAGACTTTGGACATGCTCCCATAAAGGATACAGTCCAAGGAATTCTATGGGGTAGCTCTGCTTTGCCCTATAGGACAAACTACAGTAGACTAAGACAATTACAGTAGACTAGAAAGGAATGATAACAGACTAGAAAGCACACGACAGCGACACTATGCTGCTGCTGGGGTACTTGAGTGGAACAAACAGCAAACAAGCTTGTGGCTGTTAGGTGCTCATGCAATCAGTTCTGATTCAGAGTGACAATATGCATGATAGAAGGAAACACCAGCTGACCCTGCACCACCCTCACAATTGTTCTAATGTTTGAGTCCATTGTTGTAGCCACTGTGACATGAACGGGTAGTGCCATGGGATGTGTAGTGTTGGTATCTCTTGCTGAAAACTGGAGAATTAGCAGTGATATAACTAGATTGTCTTGGTGATGCAATATGCCTGTCTTTGCCTAAGATTTGTCCAAGCCCCCAAGGATACTCAACTCTTATAACTGTTGTACCAGATCTAGGGTGGCTGTGTTATCTAAATATTGTGTCTATTAGTGTCATAGCTGTTTTAATGCAATTTTATGGCCATAAGCATGTGATATAAATGTCTTTATATTTGCTTCTTCCATAATCCCAACCAGACATATGTTCACCATTCTTCTCTCCAATTTTCAATTCTTTTTCTTCCATGCCCTGGACCAGCAAGTCAGGTCATTAGTTTATGTACATCCTTACCTTGAGCTGCTTACTGCTCTTCCTATTCATAATGGGTAATCAGTTTTACTGTTCAAGCTCTGTTCTGATACTTATATTTGAGACTGCGTTCAGGTGGGCTATAGTGCGATCATAGTTAATTTGGGGGTTTAAAAAAACATGGTAAATTAGTCATAAGGGACATTTTCCTCCATTCAACCATGAGTGTGAGTTGGGAGATGCCAGTATAACTGTTTTAGTTGACTTAGTGGTCCAGCCCTCTCTTCATGCTGCATTTTATTCTCTATGAATATGTCCATTCCTAGGTGCAGCACTTCACCTAATAGATTTTCATTAGACATATGTGTGGGTTAGCATGCAGTCATGTGACTTTGTAGCTCTGGCAAAATACAGCACCAGGTGAATGTTAACTTGATGCTTAGTGGTAAGGTACAAGCACTTACCTTTTAAAGTCCAGGAGCTGTTTTTTCTGGTATTTTCTTTTTTTTAGGGCATCACTGCCCTCTGGTGGAAGTGAGAGGCCCAGCCTTGCTTGGTATTTTCTTATTTGCTACAGATGACTTAATTTGCCCACAAGAAAGGGACATTTCCAAGAAAGGAAATTAAGTGTCTGTGCTTTAGTAAATTGAGTTAGCCTCAATGATGCTATTAGCAAACCAGTTCTCATGGTCCAAGTCAATTTTTAGCAGCTGTAAGATCAAGAAGGAGCCCTGGTATTGTTGTGGCTATGCTAACTTCAATGTCAGAATTTCAAAACCACCAGTCACCCCTGGGAGAAAGACAAAGCTTCTACTTCTGTAGAGAATAACAATCTCATACATCCACAACAGCAGTTCTATCCTGTCCTCTGAGTCAGAACCAACTTAGTAGCAATGAATTTTTGAGTTTTGTAAAGTAAAAGAAATTGAAAGCAGAGCATTACCTTTTCTCTTTGTAAACTGTATTAACAAAGAATCAAAAAGTATTCTTAAGTGATGTATTATAGGTATCAAAATAAGTTTAAGAGTTCTGTGACGCAATGATGAAGAAATTTAAGAATTCTAACAACTTTTCAGTCAGAAAATAATCAAATATGCAATGAAGATGCATTGATAACTATTGGCAATGGGGATGAAAATGTTGGAAATAAAAGAAAAGAACAGTATTTCAGAAACTTGGTTTTGGTGATAGAAACAAAGATAGAGATGATCATGTAATAGAATTTTGCAAGACCAACAACCCACTAACAACCAACAATACAAAAGCCAACTCTACATATGGACTTCACCAAATGAAAAACAAAGAAATAAAATTGACCGCATTTGTGGGAAGAGAAAACAGAGAATTTCAATATCAGTAGCTAAAACCAAACCAGGGTGCAACAGACCACCAATTGCTCATATGTAAGTGCAGGTTGAACTACAGAAGATTAAAACAAATCTGTGTGATCCAAATATGACCCTGAGTCTGGCACCTGAATTTTGAGAACAACTCAAGATTTTATTCCTTGAACATTAATGACAGAAGACCTGATGAGCTGTGGGAGAGTACATCTTGAATATCACTTATGAAAAAAGCAAATGGTCATTAAATAGATATGAAAGGAGGAAAATATTAAAGTGGATATCAGAAGAAACTCCAAAATTTGCTCTTAATCACTGAGTAGCTAAAGCAAAGGAAGAAATTATGAAGTAAAAAAATGTATACATTTTAAAATGACATTTCAATAGGGCAAAGTCAAATATTTAATGAAAGGTAGAAAGACCAAGTGTTAGAAAACCAAAAGGGAAGCTCATATAAACCATGCTCAGGAAATAATTCAAGCCTAAATTGGCAACATTGAAAGATTCTATGGACAAAATACTGAATGATGCAAGAAGGATCAAAAGAAGATGGGAAAAATCCACAGTCACTATACTAAAAGAGCTCATCAACATTCCACCATCTCAGAAGATAGCATAAGACCAGGAACAAGTGGTACTGGAGGAAAAAACCCAAGCTTCACTAAACTCTTAGCCAAAAACAGGGCTCCAGGAATTGATGAAATACCAATTGAAATGTTTGAATAGGTTAATGAAGTTCTAGAAACACACATCCATTAATGGAAATTTGGAATTTGGTTACTTGGCTGACTGACTGACTAGAAGAAATCCATATTTGTACTGATCCTAAAAAAAGGCGACCCAAGAGAATACTCAAATTATAGAATATCGTTAATGTCACATGCAAGTAAATTTTTTCTGAAAACCATTCAACAATAGTTGTCGTTTTTCATTGACAGGGAGCTATCAAAGGGATTCAACTGTGTGAATTAAAAAAACTAAGGATGCTTTTGTGAAGAATCAGAATTTCAGAACACGTCACTGAGTTCATTTAGAACATATCAAGAGGCTAGGCAAGCAATCAAAGGCATGCTGCATGGTTTAAAATGGAAAAAGACGTGTGTCAGGGCAATATCCTCTCACCATATTTATCAGAGCAAATCATCAGAGAAATGAGAACATATGAAGAATACAACATTGGGATTCGAGATAGACTTATTACAATCTGGACTAAGAAGATAATCCAACTTTGCTTGCTGAAACTGGAGTGGACTTCAAGAACTTGCTGATGAAGATCGAGTTTTGCAGTCTTCATTATGGTAGACAACTCAATGTAAAGAAGACAGAATCCTCACAACCGGGCTCAAAACATGATAAATGAAAATAAAATGATGGAAATTGTCAAGGATTTTGTTCTGATTGGATCCAGAATCAATGCTCATGAAAGTAGCATTCAAGTGATCAAATAACACCTAATATTGGGTAAGTCTACTGCACAAGACCTCTTTAGAGAATCGAAAATCAAGGATGTCTGTCTGAGGACCAAGGTTTGCCTGAACCAAACCCTGAATTTTCAATCACCTCATATGCATGTAAAAGTTAGACGTTGAATAAGGAGAACTGAAGAAAGATCAATGCACTTCAATTGTGATGGTGGCAAAGAATATTGAAAGTACCATGAGTTTTCAAAAAAGAAAAGAAAAACAAATCTGTCTTGGAAGCAGTGTAGCTAGAGTGGTCTCAAAGGTAAAGATGCAGAGACTTCATCTCACATATTTTGGACATGTTATCAAGAAAGACTAGTCCCTGGAGGTGGCATGCCATGCTTGTTAAATTATAGTGCTGCAAAAAATAGATAAACTCTCAAGGTGATGAATTGACACAGTGGTTGCAAGTATCGGCATAAGCATAGCAACAATTGTGAAGATGGTACAGGACATGGCCATGTTGTTTGTTTGTTTTAAAAATCATTTTACTGGGGGCTCATACAACTTTTATCACAATCCATACATCCATCTATTGTAAGAAAAGCACATTTGTACATTTGTTGCCATCATAATTCTCAAAATATTTTCTTTCAACTTATCCCTTGGTATTACCTCCTCCTATTTTCACTCCCAAGAATTGTGTATAGTTTTGTGTATTTGAGGGTATCATATATCCCTATGTAGTCAACTCAATTTTGGCAGCAGTGAATTTTCTGCCAGGTTTTTTTCTGCATTTTCTACTACTTTCTATGCTTATGAATGAAGAGGTGCATTTATTGCTAAGTACAAGTTGTTCAAACTAAGATGTCAGGCATTGGTAATTTTGAAACGAATCAGCTGGCATAATATTCTGGATCAGTCTTTTGTGAGATGCCTACATGATCTAAGGCAGTGAACAAATATGGGATCTGAGGGACAGGGAATGAAAGCAAATAGTTGGTGAATGGATTCCAGAATCAGGACCACTTAGTGATCTTAAATTCCAACATATTCTGAGGTTCTCTGAGACAATTGGATATGCGTTATGCTACATCTTTTTCTAAAATGTTATACCTCTAACCAAAGAACATTTGAGGGCTGGCCTGAGGATTAATTTAATCAGATATACAATCACTTTTTGAGAATGCAAGTCACATTAAATATGTTCCCTTACTGCTGGTAGGGATGGTTTCTTGGTGAGGAGATGGTGGTTACCAAGATGAAAATCAGAACCCATGAGAAAGGTTGGAAATACGATTCATAGATATTGACTATAGGAGCAATTACTTATTGATTAACATCTCTGAATAATATTGTTTCCACCGTGTGTTAGTCCGGGTAGACTAGAGGAACAAAATTTCAGAGACACACATATAGGTATAAGGAAAAGGTTTATATACAAAAGGAATGGGACATGGAGAAAGCATCCCAGCCCAGTCCAGTTCAAAGTCATAAGTCCGGTATTAACCCATATGCCCAAAATCAGTCTATAAAGTCTTCTTCCGACTCACGAAGTCACAGGTCAT
>PVJH01018879.1:0-44033 GCA_004026705.1 Nesogale talazaci
TGGAGTATGGGAGTCAGATCGGGAAGAAGACCCACACTGTGTCTCCAGGGGTGTCCCCTTAGCACTGGGGTTCAGCGAGTGGGTGTCCTCTTTCCTTGAGGGGTCAGACCCACGGTCCCCTCTGTGCATTGGCTGCTCAGAACAACAATGCCGACCTCAAAACTTGGAAAGCCAGGATATGGTGTGTTCTCTCTCTCTCTCTCTCTCTCTCTCTCTCTCTCTCTCTCTCTCTCTCTCTCTCTCTCTCTCTCTTTCCCTCTCTCCCTCCCTCTCTCTCTCTCTCTCTCTCTCAATTTATTCCTATGTGGTGAGGTCTGGACAGACCCACCACTCTCCCTGACTTATCTTCAGTGCTGCCCTCAGTAGTGCATTCTTCTGGCAGAGGGAGTGGACTTAGTTGGGACTGGGACTGGCCTCCAGCCTTTTCTGTTAGTTCACTGCTTCATGCCAGTATGTTGCCCCCTAGGTTTGGCACCCCTCATCTCTTTCATGCTTTCCTATGGAGACATGTGTGCACATGTGTGCTCATGCCCTCTTTTCCCACTATCCACATCCTCCTTTAACCCCCTTTCCGCCCTCCTTTTCGGTTGGCTACTATATGCACCCTGTGTTGGGTAAGACCCCTGTCAGAGTGCCTTGACCTCACCTCATGAATTTATGAATTTGGTGACTTCCCCTATGCCCCTTGTGATGTTTAAACTTACCTCAGTAGACGCATGTTATACTTGTCCTTTTGTGCTTGGCTTACTTTGCTTAGCATAATTTTCTCCAGCTCTTCCTATCCATTGATGTACTTCATGCATTCATCACTGATCTTTAGGGATGCATAGAACTCCATTTTATGTTTACTTCAGAGTTTTTAAATCCATTCCTTGGTTTATAAAATCTTAGGCTGTTTCCAATTCTTTGCAATTGTGAACTGCACTATGATAAACATTGGAGCAAAATTTGTGCTCATGATCTGTTTCTTAATTATTCTGAGTATATGGCCAGTAGGGGGATCGCTGGGTCCTATGGCAGCTCAATTTTCATTTGTTTTAGGTATCACCATATCTATTTCCATAATGGCTGCAAATATCTACAGGACCACCAGCAATGGATGAGAGTTCCTATCTCACCACATCCCCTTGAATACTTGTTGCTTTCTGTTTTTTTTTTCCTTTTTGAATTGGGCTATCTTTGAAGGCAGTAAGTGGTATCTCATGGTAGTTTTAACTTACATTTCCCTTATGGATAATGGTTCAGAATATTTTCTTATATGTTTGTTGGTCACTTGGATTTCTGCACTTGTGAAACAAGTACAGGTCTTTTGGTCTTCTCCTCAATTGACGGATTGATTTTTCTTATTTTAGGCTTATCAGAGTATTATAGATTTTAGTAATAAGAACGTTATCTTACGTGTCATTGGTAAAGATGCCTTCCCGATCTGTGCAATCTCTTATTATTTTCTTGGAAAAGTCTTTCAATGTATACAGATATTTTATCTTGAGTATATCCCACTTGTCAATTTTGTTTTTACTGTTTTGTGTCCTTCTCTATTTCCAACACCTTATGTAGTCCCTATGCCAAAGTTCATAGGTTTGTCCCAATTCCCTCACTGATGGAACAAATAGCTTGGGGCTTTATCTCAAGGTCTCTGATCTACCCCAAGTTTTTTCTTGAGCAAGGAGTAAGGTACGGGTCTTGCTTCATTTTTCTGCGGGTAGATATCAATTTTTTTCCAGCACCCACTTGTTGAAGAGGGCTTCTCCTTCCCATTTCAATTGTCTATATGCTGATGGTTTCCTTTGGTTTTCTTCTTGTTTTGCCTACCTATATAAGATAGGTGTGGTAAACAAGCCCAGGGAGAAAGCAAAGGAACTGGCAGTTCCAGAAAGAATTGTGGGAACGAGGAAGTGGGGAAAGGGGGGAGTGTTGAGAAAACAATGCCAAAGACAGGGTGACAACTAGGAAATTAAAATCAACAATGAGGAGGACTTAAAGATCCTGGGGTGGGGATGGGGGTGGGGCAATAGCAATCTAGCTGAGAGGAATTACTAAGAGGCAGAAGAAGGGTGAGCAAAATGGTGGGACAGGAGGAGGGTAAAAGGAGACAGAAACGATCTAGGAAACAAAGCTATGGATAGAGGTAGAAACACAGGTGTGTACATATGTAAATATACCAATTTATAAAAATAGAGGCATTGGCTTATGTACATATATTTCTATGGCACTACACAGAGAAAGTGGAAGGACTTTGGGCCTCTGCTGAAGCCCTCCTTCAATGCAAATTCACTGTATTCCAACAACCTAGCATTCTGTGATGCTCAGTCTCCCTACACAATCACTAAAGACAAATTCAGTGCATAAACAAATGTGGTGAACAAAGCTAACAGTGCCTGATTACCAAAAGATATAGCACCTGGGGTCTTAAAGGAGTGAAGTTAAACAAATAGCCATCTAACAGAAAAGCAACAAGTCCACATGGAGGAAACACAACATCCCATATGATCATGAACTCTGGGCAAGATCAGGTAGTAGGCATCAGAAGACTCAATGCAAACATATAATTGAGAACTGGGGATTCAGAGCAGAGACCCCAAACCCATCTGTATAGAATAGGACCTCTGCTAACAGGAGGGTCACAATGAACATATGAGACAGCCGGGGCACAGTATAGCACCGATGAAACAAATAATATTCCACTCGGTCTTTGAGGCCCCATCACTCCCTGGTATCATCACGCCAGTTCTGCCTTTCAGCTCTGGCTAGACTGGAACATGCACACTGGTACAGATATGAGTTCACGACACATGGAATTCAGGTCAGATTCCCCCGCCCCGCCCCAGGAACAGAGATGGGGAGTAGTGATACCAGAAGGGTAGGGGAAATATGGAAGGAAATGGGGAGGAAGGGGGACCCAATCACAAGATTGATGCATTCCTCCCCCTACCCCTACCCCAAGGGGAGGGGCAGCAGAAACTTGTATTTGGTCAATGGTCAATGCAAGGGAGGCAATGCAAGATATTAAATAATAATTATTTATAAGTTATTAAGGGATCACAGAGGTGAGAGGGCCAGGGAATGAGGGGGAAAGAAGAGCTGAGTACCAAGTGCTCAAGTAGAAAGAAAATCATGATGGCAATGTATATACAATTATGCTTGATACAATTGGTTGTTATAAGAGCCCCAATAAGATGATCTTAAAAATAAAACAAAACATAACCAACCTTAAAATAAAGAAACAAAATAAAGGCGGAGTACCACTGGATTGAGTGCTAAGAGAAGGCCCTTCGCTTCAGAAAGATGACTGACTACATAAAAAAACTAGAAGAATTAAGGGATGAGGCAAAAGTAGCTAAGAAAAACATGTAAAAATATCCAGAAACTCCTGCACATGTATAATCCAAGGAGAGAAAAAAGGGCAGTATGAACAAAGAAAAGACAGAGATAGGGAGAGAGAAAGAAAAGAGAGATAATGTGAAATCAAGTGACAGAACAAAGGTGATTAACTTGCTTCCTTCTCATTTGCACCAGCATTTTTGCATGGCTACTGAGGTCACTGCAAATCAACAGGCACACCAATAAGAGTCAGAAGTAAACTATGCTGACAATTCAAGTCAAGATGGACTTGAAAACTATCACGTGATATTCTAGGGAGGCATGGATGTCTCCAAGAAGGAGATTATATTACTGTTGGTGGGTGAATGAGGAGAAGCAACCTCCCATCAGAGAAAAAGAAAACAAAAATAAAATGAAATGCTTACTTACATGAAGTATAAGGGAGAAGGAAATATGCTCGGTATTATGTTCCTGATTGGACATTTTTTTTTGCCAAGTTTTTATTCAGCCATGGGTGAAACAAATTGTGAACTATAGAACACATGCATTTTAGACTCTGTCTTTTTGAGGCACTCAGAATCCTTGATAAACCACATCAGAAGAACTTGATGTGGAAGCCTCACTAAATGACTGAAATTCACTAGAGGAATCAGATGACTGCTATTCTGAGGTTATGGAATTGAAGGTTCTTGGACTATGGTTTGGACCTTTCCCCTTGATGGTGCCGAACTAATGGAGACCAGGACTGCCATATGCTTACCATCTTAATGTCCCCTTGCTTTCTTTTTTTTCTTTTTGGGAATTTGTTGTTTTTTTATTGGGGTCTCTTACAGCTCTTATAACAATCCATACATCAATTGTGTCAAGCACAACTGTACATATGTTGCCATCATCATTTTCAAAACATTTTCTTTCCACTTGAGACGTTGGTATCAGTTCCTCTTTTTTCTACTTCCCCCAACCCTCATGAATCCTTTATAAATTATTATTTTCATACATTACAACATTCGCTCTCTCCCTTCATCCATGTCTATATTGTTCATCACCGTAGGGAGATTTTAAAACGCCATGGAATATTGTTGAATTGTTAAAAAGCAGGACATCTGGTCAATTTAATCTAAGAGCAATATTGAAGGTCCAGATTAAATTCTTTCTGATTTAATTATCAACCAGAATTATCAACAATTATCCTAAGTCTATGAATGACGTTCTGTTTTCTATTCTTCTAAAATACAAGTAAATTTTCTGGTATTCTCTGGTCTCAGCAATGATAGCCTTTGTCCCCCCCCCTTGCCTTTGCTTTCTTTTTTAAAAAAATATTTTATTTTAATGGGGGCTCTTGCAGCTCTTATCACAATCCACACATATTTCCATTTTGTCAAACACATCTGCACATATGTTGTCATCTTTTTAAAAACATTTTATTTTCTTCTAGAGCCTCTGGCATCAGCTCATTTTTGGTTGGTTTTAATAGTATTTTTAATCCTTTAATTGGGGGCTCATACAACTCCCATCACAAAGCATCCTTCCATCCATTGAATGAAAAGCACATTTGTACACTTATTGTCATCATCATTCTCAAAACATTTTCTTTCCACTTAAAGCCCTGGTATCAGCTCCTCATATTTCCGCTCTCTACCCGCTGCCCCATGAACCCTCAATAATCTATAAATTATTATTATGTCATATTCTGTACTGTCTGATATCTCTCTTCATTCACTTCCCACACCCAGGGAGGAGGTCATATATCAATTCTTGTAATTGGTTCCCCCTTTCTACTTCACCTTTCCTCCACCTTCCTGGTATCACCACTCTCACCACTGTTCCTGATGGGATCGTCTGCCCTGGATGCCCCATGTTTCCAGTTCATATCTGTACCAGTGTACATCCTCTGGTCTAGCTGGATTTGAAAGGTAGAATTGGGATCATGATTGTAGGGGGCGGGGGAGGAAGCATATAAAGACTAGAGGAAAGTTGTATATTTCATCATTGCTATACTGTACTCTGATTGACTCACCTCTTCCCTGCTACCCTTCTGTAAGGGGATAGCACTTCACCTACAAATGGGCTTTGTGTCCCTGTCCTGTGCTCCGCCGCATTTATAAAGATTTAATTTTTAGTTCTTTGATGCCTGATGCCTGATCCCTTCTACACCTCATGGTCACACAGACTGGTGTGCTTATTCCATGTGGGTTTTGTTTCTTCTCAACTAGATCGCCACTTGTTTACCTTTAAGTCTTTAAGACCCCAGATGCCATATATACATATATAGACACACAAATAAATATATGCCATATATATATATTTATATAATAGCTGGGCACCATCAGCTTTCTTCGCCACTTCTGCTTATGCACACATTTGTCTTTGGTGAGCATATAAGGAAGTCGGGCATGCAATGATATGATTTTTATCTCTTTGATAGCTGATAACTGATCCTTTAACACCTCATGGTCATACAAGCTGATGTGCTTCTTCGATGTGGGCTTTGTTGCTTCCGAGCTAGATAGTCGCTTATCTACTTTCAAGCCTTTGAGACCCCAGATGCTATATCTTTTGATAATCGGGCACCATCAGTTTTCTTCACTACTGTGGCAGTCATGTACTTATGTTAATTTTATGATTGAAATGTAGGGGTGGAGTCTAGCCTGTTAATCTGGAGATAGCCATTGAGTAACCAATGAGGCCTCCATGTGGGCATGGCTTTCTTCTGAGACTTCTGGGAAATCTCCCGATATTTCCCTCATGATGATGAGAAGCTATCTTCCCCAGTGGTTGGGAGTTAGTTTCAGAGACGATGAATCACGGACAAGACAAGTTGGCAGCTTCCAAGAAGCTGGAGTAGCCGGTGGAGAGACCACATGGCATTGCCCTGATGGAGCCAGATCTCTGAAGCTGGGGTGGCCACATGAGTTGCTTTTGCTACCACAGGATGCTGTTGATGGACCCTGAGCCCTGGAAGCGAGGAGCCATGGGGAGACCCCTGTTGGCGCAGGGACTTTGCACCCACTGACCTGTGACTTTGTGAGTTGGAAGGAGACTTAGATTGATTTCGGGCATATGGGTTAATATCGGACTTATGACTTTGAACTGGACTGAACTGGGATGTTTTCTCAATGTCTTATTCTTCTTGTATATAAACTTTTTCCTTATATCTATATGCATGTCTATGAAATTTGTTCCTCGAGTCTACCTGGACTAACACAACTACTTTTGCTTATGCACACATTTGTCTTCGGTGATTGTGTCAGAAAGGTGAGCATCGCATCATTGAGAAAGTACTTGAGTGGAGGTCCAAACCCAGTATTCCAGTATGTGAATGCAGTATGAAGGCATGGAGTGGGGAGCCAGTGGAGGGGTCTGAAGGTCTCCCTTGCTTTCTTATGAGATGCATTAATCTGGCAGGCCTTGAAAATTTGTCATAACACCAATCGCCATGGTTTGTGTAAATAGGGTTCAGTTATTTGAGTTTAATCTGTACAAGTTAACAATTCGTGTATTGTAGTTTGTAGCCAACCTATTCTTAAATGATTTCCTTTTCTCCGCCATGATTTCTATTATAAACAATTGGCTACATTGATGATATTTTCAATAGAGTTAACTTTTGACTTAGAGGAATTATTGATAATGCTTTCTAACAAAGTGGTAATCATGCCTCTAAAGTGAATCAGTGATATATACATAAATCATTTTCATATGAACACATCAGGGGACTTATACTTAATTCTAGCCCCAAAGAACAATTAGTTCTTTTTATACCTCTACATTTAGTTCTTATGTCTTATCTCTCTTTTACGTTTTATGAATCAGGTAAAAATATTTTAATTATAAATGGCTTCTTACACTTTAAGATTGTAGTATATATACATATGTACATATATATGCATATAAAATATATAAAATCTTGTGATGTTTAAAATTTAATTTTACTCCAGAACTATAATATGGTACTTTCCTTTCATGAGAGATTGTCTGTTAGGGTGGGCTAACAAATTCATTTTACACTATTATAAGTTTTCAATATTTTAACTTAAATATCAACCCCAAAGGAGGGTGCCCTGAGACAGTTCATTTTGAAAACACCAGAGGATACTTTGATAAGATTCTGAATGTGGAGCCATACAGAAGTTTTGGATAAATATCATTTGAAGTTTTATTTTCTAGGTCTTTATAATACATTTTTCTTCATTGATTTTAACATTTTGTAATTTTCTTCTAATTAAAAAAAATCATTTTATTGGGGATTTACAAATAACCTCCTCCCTGGGGTATAGAGAATTAGTCCTTATAATATAATCCTGCTTGATGTTCACTCTCATAAAGAGATCACTGAAGATGTAGGTGGTTTAGTGAAGTGTGATTAAGAAATCAAGCAGTGCCCTGCTTAGAAAGAATAATGGCTGGGTTCTTAAGGGATTATGTTCAAACAAGCAGCCATTTAATGGAAGAGGCAGCTTAGTACACATGGAAAAAGCACACCAGCCAACAAGATGCAAGGATTGTAAGCAATAAAATTCAAATATAAAGCAAGGGGTGATACCAGAGTTTAAATTGTTGAACCTCAGGTTTACAGAAGGATATGGATGACATTGAAGTCCAAAATGTATGAATAAAGCCTCCTGGGAACTCCCTCAGGGAATAAGTGAAGGACATGAATAGCCTTGTTATCATGCAGACTACTTTAGAAAGTGGATTGCTGCAGGTTCTCTTCCACTAAAAAGTAACACCTTATCATGAGATCTCCCTTTTGACTTCTTTTATAGTTGTTTTAGTTTTTAATACTTTTTGTTTTCTTTGTTCATTGATGTTTGCTTTGTTGTCCTTTGTTGTTGTCATGGCAATTTATTTTGCTTTTGTGGTTTTGGTACATGAAAACCAGGATGAATAAATCTATAGAGGTGGTAACTAGATTTATAGTTTCTTTGGGTAAGGCAGGGAAGTTTGGGGGGGAGATGGGAGCAAATAATAATGGGTAAAAGAAAGAGGAAAATGTTCTATACTTGATTGTGTTGATTATTGAAAAATTCTACAAATATGATTAAACAATTGAAATGTCCCTTATATATTAAATATATGTAAATAAAAGTAAAACATATCTATGATGTTTATATTGGGGGCAAATATGATACAATGCTTTACTTGACATGACTCTTTTAACCATAGACTACATAATTCTTACCAAATTACTCTTGCCCTGATGGGTTTGGTAAAAAAAGATGGGAGAAAATTCTGATAGGATTATCTAATTCCACGGTGAATGGTTTTAACCGTGGTTGTAAAAATTCACCATAGGGGTTGGTCAAGTCTTCCCATCCTACTTAGTGCAAAATGAGTTATAGCTGTCAGAGAGAGAATCTTAACAAGAATGAAAAGCCTGAAGTGGAACATGCTATTTGGCCTCTGAGATTCCTGCGTATTTATTCTCTTTTATTGTGTTTGTCCGGGTAGACTAGAGAAACAAATTAATAAGAGAAAAGTTTATATGCAAGAGGAATGGAATGTTGAGAAAGCATCCCAACCCAGTCCAATCCAAAATCATAACTCCAATATTAGCCCATATGTCCAAAACCTGTCTATAAAGTTTCCTTCCAACTCACAAAGCAGTAGAACCATACCGGCTTTGACAGACCTCATGACTCCTTGTTTCCAGGTTTCAGAGTCCAGCAGCAGTATCCATTGGTGGTAGAAGCATGTCAGCACTGGCAGGGGTCTCTCTGTGGCTTTTCCGGCCTCAAAGTTCTGGTTTCATCAGGGTAAGAGAGTGTGGCTTCTCCACTTCCTCGGACACTGACACCATGTCTTGTCAGTAGAGTGTCTCCCAACAACTGGGGAAATTGTCTCTCATCTCCGTGAGGGAAATATCGTGAGACTTCCCAGAATTCTCCGAGAAAGCCAGGCTCATTGACTATCTCCAGATTGACAGGCTAGACTCCACTCCTATATTCCCAGTCATAAAATTTGCACACACGTACATGACTGCCACATTGATCTAGGAGTCCACTGGACACTAGAGGAGGAATAGAAGAACATCAATACCAGAACCTAGAATAGAACCCAGAGCTTGAGACAGAGCAGTGAATTTCCTGGCCTATAGAGCACGTAGAGCTGAGTTCCTTGGAACAGGGAGTTGACTTGAGCAGTGTGCATTTCCAGCCACTTAACAGGGGATCTGGGTTTGCTGGCCCACAGAATCCAAGTTAAGAACCTTCAGGTTGAGGTTTAGGGTGCAGTGCTGTGCCCTTCCGGTGTTTATTTGCAACACTAAAAGAGCATTATAATATTACCCATCCAGTGCAGGGTCCAAAGAGAGGCCTATTTGTTTGCAAAGCAGAGATGAATCTGTCTTGACACAGCGACTGTATCCTGAGCATTTTTGACAAGAACTGTATCTTTTTACCTTCCCTGGGAAAGCCTGTAATGCAAGAATGGTCTGTGACTGGTGTGTGGCCACTGTAGTGACTTTCAACCCATGCTGGGAAGGAGAATGCTAGAGGAGACCTGGTGGTGGGAGACTGGATAAGGGAGACTTTTAGGCAGGGCCAGGCCTGACTTCAATCTCATGGGAATCAGTCTGGTGCAGCTGCTAATGATGGCTCTGTCCGTCCCCTCTTGTGTAGCAAGAGGAGGTTAGACATGTCCTCCATGTTCTTTCTTTAGTCAGGAAGTGCCAAATCCTGGGGGAAAGCATGATTATTTTAGAGCACTGCTTAGTGACATGAAGAGGTCATGCCTAACCTTTCAAGAAATGCTGACTCTCTGCTAATGAATTCTCCTGATTCTTTCTCACACTCTGAGATGCTCTAATTGAATTTTACCCCATTGTTTAAAATGCAAGGCCATTTAATTAATGAGTTACTCTTACACAAATAGAAAATCCCAGCATGCCCAAGGTCAGCGTGGTCAACAATCCAGCTCCCCCTTGCGGCCCCACTGTAGCACCTTCATTAAGTCTGATTTCCCCAGTTTGCCTGTCAATCCAACTTGCTTGACATTGTTCTTTCAGAACTCGCTGATTCTGCATGGAAATCTCTGGTTTTGTTTGTGAAGACACTAAAAGCAGGTCTTCACAAACTGTTATGTGAATGTCAATCGCCAGAGGTGGTATATAAATGAAGATTTGGACGTACTAACATGAGGACAAAACTGGGATTATACAGCTCTTATATGGTCTGAGGTCTGAGGTGGTGTGAGGACTAGTCTGATGGCAACCAAAACTTTAAACACACTATCTGTTTATTCCTAACTTATTGATTGGTTATCAGATATTTCATAGTTAGAAAAAGTAGAAAAAAAATTACTCTCTATTGCGTGCATTTTAGCAGGTGTCTGGCAAAGTACTGCTGGCTGTGATGGTGGCTGGGTCATGATATGCTATAGTTTGGTAGTTATGTAATGATGCAATTGGGAGGTTATGTTATATACTGATGTGGTCATCTAGTTTTCTATAATGTCAATATATCTTTTCATAAAGAACTCATCTTTCGAATTCTAGGAGAGGAGTTTGTGTGTATGCATACATATATGTCTATACACACATACACATATAAACATATTGATGTGCATGTATTTGTATATGGGTGTATGTGTATATGTTATTAAACACAAATGCACACCTACATTAGCTAGTATCTGTAAATTAACAAGTGTCCAGTAACTTGATGAGGCAACTAGCACCATGATTTTTCTTTGAGTAACATTATTTGGTGGTGTTCAAGCCAAAATTTTCAAGTTTGGTTTTCACGATACTTTCTGCCTTAAAATAGCCAAAATAATGAGTCCTCCAATAACATAGGGTATTTTGAAAAGGAAATATGTATGAGTTGCCTTTGGTGGAGATTCTTCAACGTGGATAGTTCACAATGCTGGCTGTGTTAAGGCACGAGACCTGCTTCTCACAGTGTACCCTTAGAACGCATAGCATCAGAATTACCTGGGAACTGGTTGAAGTTTCCAATTCTAGGCCCCCCCTCCTAGATCTACTGAGTCAGAACTATAATTTGTAGGGTTGGCTAGTATGTGTTTGAACAAGCTCTGTGTGCTTCTGAATACTGTGAACCACTGCTCTGCAGGAACACTGGCTTTATTTCTGTTTTTATTTAAAGTAGAGGTCCTATGATTTTCTTACACTGAAAAATATATAAAAACCCCTGTTAAGGATTGGTCATAAATCTATACACCCCCCATAAACTCCATCGGCATACTGCTTTGCATATATAATAGAATTTAAGAATATAAGCCCGGCATAAGTGGGAAGATTAGTGTAATTGCCCCCACAGTTTACAATCTGGTGTTCCTCTTTACTAATGTAACTATTAGTCATTCATTGCATGAAGAAGGAATCCCAAAATGTGACAAAGACATTAACATTGTACATTTTAGGCAATTTAGAGCAAGCAGTTGGTTCTCAGGAGGCCAGACAGATATTGCTTTGAGGGCCACTTCTCAATTTCTCATACAAAGAATATATAGGCATTGTTCTCGTCTCATCTAAAGTTTATTCCTCATGGGGGGAAGCCATTCGAACCATCCCTTCTGTATAATTGGCTATTTATATTCAGTGGGTAGTTGGGAACTTACCCTCTTGAGGGCTACTAACTATGTCTGGGGCTGATTGGGGAATATTTTTATGATGATGGGTCACCAGGAGATGAGAACATAACTATGGAGCACGTCTAGGCTGCTTTTCATAAACCTTCTATAGACTAAAATGCCCTCTGCCGCCATTGATGACACTTTATACTTGAGTCCTGCAGGAAAAAAAAAAAACTTCTTCCCAAGTAAATGGCAAATTCTAATATGTTTCTAAGTGGGAAAGTTCCCCTGAGTTTCTATCGCCACCTTCAGTACTGGCAGTGGTCCTGGATATAGCTAAAAATAGTCTCGTGTTGTCATTGAGGATTAGGATATAACAGTTCAACATCAAATACTTTTCATAAATCACATATATCCTTGCACTATATTTTAGTCAGGGCTGTCTTGAAAAGTTAAAGCTGAGGACCAAACCTTGATCACATTTCACAATGTGCTTCACAACATTCAAACATTTTTGTTGTTGTTTAGTGTGAATTCATTGAATGTTTACAGAGTTGATTATCAGGTTAACATTCAACAATTCATCCACATTTTATTTCACCTCGCTCATTACAATTCTCCTCCAATGTAACATTACTGATCCCACTTGCTCTTTCCAGTGTTCATTGATCTATCTGTGTGTCCTGTACCTTTTACACCATGTCCTTGGGTAAATCCTGACCTTTTAGGTCATATCATTGATTATCATAATGGAATGCATAACTCATTAATGTTATTGTTCTCCTTGCAGACTTGTCCTAAACAGCAAGTAGGGACCATACATGACCTGTTTTTAATTTTTTTGCTTTTTATATACTTCTGTTTGAAATTTTGCTGCCACTTTATCCAGGACCTTCCAATATGACCCCTTTTAGAGCATTTGATAGTGGTAGCTGGACCCCATGTGGTTCTTCCAGTAGAGGCATTCTGGAGAGTGATGCTTATGGGGTCCACTAGTCTATTGGGCTAATTGCATTCATGGGCCTTCATTTGCATTACTCTTCGTTCATCTGGACAAAGAATGACCAATAGTTGCACCTTATATGGCTTCTCCTTTACTTTGAGGACTCCAATCACAACTCACCTAAGTAGAATATAAAATTTAGTCTTTATGGACTGTTGTGAAAGTCGGAAAATTTTATGTCAACTTTTGATATATACTTCCTGCTAACGAGGTCACAAACTGATGTGTTACCCCGGAAGGAGAATATTGGGAATCTCCCCCTCTCCCTCTGCCTTCACTCCTCTCCTTTTTGGCCACCCTGAGAGCAGCCAGAGCCCTGCCATATTATCGCCATCCTTGGATGCACACAACCTTGCAACTGCAGACCTGTGAAATTTCTGCATTCTGCATCATTGTATTTGACTTTGTGAGACTGAAGAGGGACTTATAAACTGGTGTTGGACTTACAGCCTTGAGTCACACTGCGCTATATAATGATAACTTATATATGAATATATAATTACTACATAATTACTTCTAGATATAAATCCATGATTCTCAACCTTCCTAATAGAGATCCTCAGATAGTGGAGACCATCCCAACCATAACAATATTATCGTTGCTACTTCAGAACTGTCATGTTGCTATGGGGATAAATCAGGTGATCCCTGTGAAAGGATCATTCGACCTCAAAAGTGATCGCGACCCACAGGCTCAAAAACAATGATATAAAGTTTTTTTGTGAGACACACTTGTATATGAGTGTCACTGGCTTTATTTCTCTTGTCAACAGCAAACCTGCCCTAACCCAGCTGTGTTATCCTTGGTTGGGTTCGGGGTCCCCGCAAACCATGATTGTGATGTGCCAGGCCCAAGGACTGTATTTCCTCAAGATATTTGCTTATGTTTTAGAAGTTTACATAAATTTGTCTCCAGTGTGCACCACCACACACATGGATATACATGTAAAAATACTCTGCAAACATAAACATGCATATGTGCTGACTTTATATAATACTTATATATTATTTTGTTTTGTTTTGTTTTTGCTTTTTGGGGGGCATCACTGCTCTCCGGTGGTAGGAGTAGGAGGCTCAGCCCCACTGTTGGAATTGAACCTCCATCCCAGTGGGCCGCAGTTCCGCACACAACCACTACAGCACCAGGGCTCAGCCCAATATGTATATATTATATATATTGACATAATATTTTAAATAAGGGCTACCCTTCTGCAGGCCTTTTATTTTATTATGAATGGAAAATAAAATACATGTACAAATACATAGAAGAAAACTCCCACAAAGTAGAAAGCTTTGTCCTGTGAACTTTCTGAAGCCCCAGGTCTAGCTCATGTGTGCAAATTCTTTTTTTCCCAGGAACTTTCCAAAGCCTGCTCCTGTGTGCACATATGTAGTTCTTCATTAACAAATACCATATTTTATTAGAAGGAAAATCATGAGAGTTATGCCAACCATACCTAGTGGAACACGTGAGAGCCACCAAGGGGATCAACAGGTAGTGCAGTAGAAGGCCACCCACTGAAGGCCT
Organism: Nesogale talazaci; assembly: GCA_004026705.1. Taxonomy (NCBI): domain Eukaryota; kingdom Metazoa; phylum Chordata; class Mammalia; order Afrosoricida; family Tenrecidae; genus Nesogale; species Nesogale talazaci. Next base: position 14,385 of record PVJH01018879.1, read on the forward strand.
CCAGAGAGTATTCCCATTACAAAGGTTGCTGGCAGTTGAAGCAGGGTTGGGTGGAGGGTTGTCAGTGACAAAAAGCAATCGTCTTTCTGTTCAGGAAGTACATCTTAGTTTCTCTATAAATCCTTTGACAGATCTTCAGGAAATCCTCAAAGGTGATCCCCTCATTCACTTGGTCAAGCTCCATCTGGTTCAGCCAGATGCTGGCTGCCACCATCATTGCCCTGTCTGTCTTCTAATTAGCTGGCTTCTTTTCTATGTGTGGTTTTTCTGGGAGCAGATCCTCAACCATATTTTCATACTTATGTTAGTCTAGGTTGTTTAGAGAAATAAACCTGGAGATACTAATGTGTGTACAAAATGAGTTTTACAACAAAGAATAATTGTATATTGAGAAAAATCCCAGCCCCTTCCAGATCTAGTTAATAGGACCGATATTAACCCATATGTCCAATACTGGGCCATAAATTCCTCTTTAGACTCATGCAGGACATGCAATGATACCGAATACGGGAAGATCACAGGCCAGTGGGTTAGAAGATCTTGTGGATCCAATGGCTGTGGAAGCACCTCAATGCTGGTACAAGTCTCCACATATTTCTCCCAGATGTCTGCGTTTCTCAACAGTAGGAAAGGAAAGGCAGAAAGAGAGGGTCTGACCTCCAGCGAGCTACTTATCTCTGTTGGACATCCAAATGAGGTCATCATGCTGTGACCTGATTGACAGGCTAGTCTCCACCCCTTCACTCAAGTTGACAGGAGATTATGTAACTGCCACAATACTCTTCTAGAATGACCTGGTTTTTCCTGTCAAAGTTTTACAGATGAAATAGAAATCTCAGCTTTTCTTTGCGGTACAGTTCCACCTGCCTCTTGTCCTTGGAGGTATAAATGGGCTATAAGTAGGTAAAAAATTGATCTCAACCACCAAGTCACTGGATTCCATGCTGAGTTTCCTATTATCAAGGAAAGCATAAATGATTATGGATAGGACTAGGTCACAGTCCAGCTCAGGAGCATTGTTGAAGGAGTATGCTTAAATCTCCATTGCAGCTGCTCAAACTTGTCTCATGAGAAGTTGATGTTGCCCAGAAATACAGACATCTCCTCAAAAGAGTGAGTAGATCAAACGATGCTCAAGTCAGGACTCTAGGCATACATCCCTCACTGGTCCTGAAGTAGCTTTGGCTGTGCAGTTGGACAAGCCAGATAACCCATACTAACACAAGTATGAAAATATGGTTGAGGATCTGCTCCCAGAAAACCCACATAAAGAGAAGAAGTCAGCTAATTAGAAGACAGACAGGGCAATGATGGTGGCAGCCAGCATCTGGCTGAACCAGATGGAGCTTGACCAAGTGAATGAGGGGATCACCTTTGAGGATTTCCTGAAGATCTGTCAAAGGATTTATAGAGAAACTAAGATGTACTTCCTGAACAGAAAGACGATTGCTTTTTGTCACTGACAACCCTCCACCCAACCCTGCTTCAACTGCCAGCAACCTTTGTAATGGGAATACTCTCTGGAGGCCTTCAGTGGGTGGCCTTCTACTGCACTACCTGTTGATCACCTTGGTGGCTCTCACGTGTTCCACTAGGTATGGTTGGCATAACTCTCATGATTTTCCTTCTAATAAAAACTCCTAGGTCCAACAGAGAAAGGGGCTCTATGTATGGCTAGGAATGAGGGACCCATAAAAGAATATATTAATGATCAACTAAAGGAGCATCATTAACAAACTACCAAAGGGCCATTCAACAAAAAGTAAAACCACATTTCATACAGATGTAAAATAGACAGTTGTCAAAATTTTCACTACTCAAAATAATTGAGGACACCAGTTGTGGCAGTCATGTACTCGTATCAATTTCAGGATGGGGATTTTAGGGGTAGGGTCTAGCCCATTGGAGATAGCCAATGAAACCTCAGTGTGGGCATGGCTTTCTCCTGAGAATTCTGGGAAATCTCATGGTATTTCCCAATTAGACGTGAGAGACAAGGCTCAGTCCTTGAGCGACTTGACTCAGCTTCTTAGAGACGCTCTATTGACAAGACATAAGGCAGGCTCCCTGTGAGACTTCCCGGAAGAGAAGCTACATGGACTTACCCTGATGGACCAGACTGCTGAAGCTAGAAAAGTCAAATAGCGACTCCTGTCTGTGCTGAGATGCTTGAGAAGCCCCAGAAAGGTCTCTGCCAGCACCGAGATGCTTCTACCACCACTGGATACACAAGACTCTGCACCCACTGGACTGTGATTGTCCTGGTGCCATTGCACGTGCTTTGTGAGTCTGAAGAAGACTTATGGATTGATATTGAACATATGGGCTAATATTGAACCTATGGACTTGGACTGGACTGAGTTGGGATGTTTTCTCAATGTTCCATTCATCTCTTGTATATAAACTTCTCTCTTATATACACATATGTGTTTATAAATTTGTTTCTCTGGTCTATCCAAACTAACACACTGGTAAGATGCTACAAAACATAATTCAATCTAAATCACTGAATGGGAATGCTGAAATGAATGACAAATAGATTCAAACCTTAACTATTTGACATGAAGAATGAAAATATCTCATTGCCTACGGTGAAGCATTAGTTGAGTATCATTTTTAGCGTATCAGCTAGCAATAACTGAAGAATTAGAAAATAGCTCAAAGATAATCAAGGGCCTATAGATTCCGATACAATGGACAATAGATCAGACAACACCTTAATTTTCTCTGGAGGCACCTATTTTAAGGTAATCTACATTTCATCTCCTAATGATTTTCCAATGAAATACAGGGGAAAACACACACACATACTTTTCTCCTGAAATAAAATGTCTTGCAGGAAAGCAAGGAAAATTAAGAGAAAGTTTGAAAATTACTTAGCATGAAGTAAGTTCCTTAATAAATGGATTCTCTGAATGTAAATAAACTCTGGTGGCTAAGTGGCTATCCCAAAGTTGTCAGATCAAAACCATCAGCTACTCCATAGGGAAAAAGATGAGGTTTTTCTACTCCCTTAAATAGTGTCTTGCAACTGGTATCACTGAGATGGTTCTGGCTGAAACCAACCCTATGGACAACAGTACACAAGACTACTAGGACCTGTTTCATCTCCATAAATGTTCTTACCATGTTTGAGCCCGTAGATGCAACCACTGTATCAATCCATCTTATGATAGGTTTTCCTATTTGTCGATGCCCCACTACATTACAAAGTATGGTTTCTTTTTCCAGGGGTTGGTCTCTCCTGACGTGTAATATGGCATCTGGCTATCGTTATGTATAAGGAAACATCTGGACATGTTTCTTCCGAAAGAGATTTGTTTGTTCTTTTGACAGTCCATGCTTTCAATATTCCTTGCCAATAACCTTTGGTCTTCCAAATTCCATGTAAACTTTCCCATGTTACGAGGTTATTGAAAACACTCTGGCTTGGGTTAGGCTCACTTTCGTCCTCAAAGCAACATCCTTGCTTTTCAGCACTCTATAGAGCTGACCCAGTGAAATGTGACGTTTGAGCTCTTGACACTGACTCCAGGAGCATTGACTGTAGATCCAAGCGCAATGAAATCCTCTACAACTTCACTTGCTTCTGTTTATCATAACGTTGTTTACTGGACAGTCCTGAAGATTTTTAGTTTGTTTCGCTTGCGCAGTGAGTTATGATCCATAAAAAAGTCGCAGTCCTGATCTTTATCAGCAAGTCCTTCAAGTACTTCAAACTTTCATCGGGCATCCTGAGTCCCGGTGGTGCAGTGTCTGTGTGCGGGACAGCAGGCCACAGGGTTGGCAGTGCAAATCTAGCAGCAGCTCTCCAGAAGCAAGAGTGGACTTCCTACTCCCACCAGGGTAGCGATGCAAAAAAAAACTTTCAGCAGGCAAGGCTGTATAAGCTTTCCTTCAATCCTGTTGTCTCATTCTTCGTATAAGCCAGCTTCTCTGATAATTTTCTCGGTATAATAGTTGAATATTTATGGTAAGAGGATAAAACCTTAATGCACACATTTCCTGATTTAAAATGATGAAATATGTCCTTATTCTTTTCACACAACGGCCTCTTGATTTGTGTGGATGAGTTCAATGTAGTCATCTTGGATTCCTATTCGTCTATAGACCATACACAGTTTGTTATGGTCCATGCAGTGGACCGTTGGATAGTCAATAAAATACATATAAACATCTTTCTTGTATTCTCTGCTTTCAACCAAGAATTATATGATATAAGCAGTGATATGAGCTTATATGAGCTCTTCTAAATCTGGACAGATGTTCTGGCAGCTGTCAATGTACTGCTGCAACCTTGGACATATGATCTTCAATAAAATTTTATTTGTATGTGATAACAGTGATACTGTTCTATAATTTGGGTCACCTTTCTTTAAAATAGAAAATGGATTTCTTCCAGTCAGTTAGGCAAATACTGTCTTCCAACTTTCTGGGTAGAGGTGATTGACCGATTCCAGTGCTTCATCAGCTTGTTGAAACATTTCAATTGGTATTCATTCCATTAATTCATGGAACCTTGTATTTGCATTCAGAACAACTTAAACTATTTCTTCCATTGTATGTTATTCTGGGTAGAATAGAGAATCAAATCCATAGAAATTCATATGTGTAAAAGAGAGAGTTTTACATATAGGGTAATTATGTATTACAAAAGCATCCCACACCAATCCAGTCCATGCACATAAGTCTGATACTAGCTCATATGTCTGATACCAATCTATGAAGTCCTCCTCACATTTAAAAAACACATGTAATGATGCTGAATGCAAGACCATCACAGACAAGTGGGTGGAAAATCTTAGGATCCAGTGCTGTTGTAAGCATCTCAGCATTGCCAGAGGTCTGTACGTGACTTTTCTATCTTCAGAGGTCTGGTTGCATCCATCAGAGTAGGTTCATGTGGCTTCTCCAGCTCAGGGCACTAGCATACTTCCATGTGTCTTGTCAGCTGCAAAGTCTCACAGGGAGTGAACCAAAAGAGAGACTGTTTCCCATCTCCAGAGTTTTCCCAGAATCCTTAGTAGAAGGACATGCCAACAGCAGTCTCATTGGCTGTGTTCTGATTGACAGGCTAGACTCCACCACTACAATCTGAATGTTCAAATTGATAAATTATTCTGTAACTACCACACATTGATTCTTGCTAACATATTACCAATGAAATGGGAGAGTACTGTCTTGTTCTTTGTGTAAAGTCACCAGAAGTCCCACTTTTGGCAGGACAGACACAATTTTGAAAAATTTTTCGTGCATCCTGTGGCATTTTAAAAAAGTCCCGATTTTTGGAAAGAATGCATGACAAGCTAGGGAACAGCAGGAGAACTGGAAGGGAATATATCCTCTCTACTCACCCCGCCCCCGTTCAGTGATATCAATGTTAAAAACTGGCCACTTTATCTTTGTGGTACAGTGATTGCTTATTATTTCAATCTTCTTTTGTTTCTTAATGCTTCATTCAATATTTTCCCCCACAGAATCCTTCAACGCTGAAATCTGAAACTTGAATTTTTTCTTGAATCCTTTCATTTCCAGATATTCTAAGTGTGTTCTTCCTTTTGGTTTTCTAACGCCAGGTCTTTGCATATTTCATTATATTAATTTGTCTTCTTAACCTGCCCTTTGAAAATTTCTGTTGAGGTATTTGGCATCATCATTTTTTGCATATGCCTTAGCTATTGTATGATTAAGAGAAAGTTTCAGTGTCTCTTCTTATACCTACACTAATCTTTTCTTTCTTTCCTCTTTGTAATGATCTTTTAAGCTTTCTTCATATATGATATTCTTGATGCCATCCCCATAGTTCATTGGGTCTTCAAGGCATTAGTATTCAAAGCATCAAATCTGTATTTGAAATTCACATGGAATAGATTCAAGGTCATATCTTGGCGCTTAGGGACTTATTTTTATTTTCCTCAACTTCAACCTGAAACTTACATATGAGCAATTGGGGGTCTGTTCAATAGTTGGCACCTGGCCTATTCTTAGTTGATGACACTGTGCTTTTCAATCGTCTCTTCGCACAAATGTAGCCAATTTGATTTCTGTGTGTTCTATTTGGAGAAGTACATGTTGTGTTGTTCAAAAAAGATACTTGCTATCAACAAATTGTTGGTGTTGTAAATTTTTATTATGTGATTTCAAGCTTCCTTTCTATTTTCTAAGTCCATATTTTCCTACTGTCCCTTCTTCTTTGTTTCCAACTTTTACATTCAAATTGCCAATAGTTATCGATATAGCATAATTTTATGCTTGATTGATTTCCTTCTGAAGTCACTGTGGATTTCTTCAACTTCATCACTAGCTTTGAAGATTGGTGCATAAACTTGAATGTTATTTGAATTGATTCTATTTTCTTGAAGGCAGATACACATAAACCTATCACAGACACCATTGAACTTCAAGATATACCTAGGAATATTCTTTTTGATGATGATTACAATATCATTCTTCTTTATTGCTTTATTCCAGACATAGTAGTAAATCATGTGATTTTCTGATTCAAAATGGCCAATGTCAGTCCATTTCAACTCACTAATAGCTAAAATGTCACTTTTTATACAATTTAACCTTTTAAAATAATTTTATTGGGGACTCTTACAGATATTATAACAACCCATAAAGCAGTTATATCAAGCAAACTTGTATATATGGTGCCATCATTTTTTACTTGAGCCCTTATTATCAGCTCCTATTTTCCCCTCCCTTCTCCAACCTCCCACTCTTGAGAACCCTTGATAAATTTTAAATATATATATATATATATATATATATATATATATATATATCATATCTTACATTGCCCCTCCCCCATTCTCCTACCCTTGATAAGTTAAATATTTTTTATATCTTACATTGTCCATTGTATCCCATTACACATGTTTCTTTTATTCATCCCCCTGGGGGTGGATTACAAATCCATCATTGCTATTATTGTCCCTTTCTCTCCCTTTCCACCCAACCCAACCTACCCTCCTACTAATGTTACTGGGGGGGTTATCTCTTCTGTCTTTTGTGTGTCCAAATCTCTTTTCTGTACTAATGTACATACTCTGGTCTAAGAATTTGTGAGGTAGAACTGGGGTCATGATACTGGGGGGGGGGATTAAAAACACTAGAGAAATGTTGTATATTTCATCAATGCTAATTTGCACCCGGGCTGAATCATCCCTTCTGTGTCACTCTTCTGTGAAGGGATGTCCAATTGCCTACAGGTGGGTCTTCACTCCAACTCCTTTCCTTCACATCAATTTAATTGGTGCTTTTGATCTTCTGATACCTGATCCCGTTGACACCTCATGATTATACAGGCTAGACTGCTTCTTTCATGTGGGCTTTGTTGCTTCCCTCTTAGATGACCACTTGTTTACCTTCAAGCCTTTAAGAACCTAGGTCCTATATCTTTTATAACTGGGCAACATCATCTTTATTCATCATTTGCTTTTGCTCTTCAGCGATTGTGTTTGGAAGGTAAGTATCATGGAGAATCGCTTATCAGAACAAAGTGTTCTTGTGTTGAGGGTATACTTATGTAGAGGTCCATAGTCCATTTGCTACCTTAATAATTTAACATATAAATATATGTACATAGATCAACACCCCTCCTTGTATATTAGTATATTTACATATGTGCATACCTATGTTTGTACCTCAATATATGACTTTTGCCTCCTAGTTCTTTCCTCCATTTCCTTTTACTTTTCTCCTATTTCAGTATCATGTTCACCTTTCATTTGGTTCTCAGGAATTCCTCTCAGCTACACTACAACTGATCAAACAAATCAGGAATTCTACACAGTCCTCACCATAGATTTTAGATCCCTTGTTGTTTCCTTGTCCCTCAGTTTGCTGGTTCCCAGCTCCCTTGACCATGTCTCTTCTTCCAGCTCCACCCCAACTCCAAGGCCACTGGCTCTGTTGCTTTCTCCTTGGAATTAGTTGTCTTGCCTATCTTATATAGATAGACATCTGAAAAATAAAAAATTAAAAATCCTACAAATAGTCCCAGGTCGATCTTCTTTTATGAAAATCTTCCAGTCAGGTTTGATGGGGTGCCAAGCTCTGCCACTGAGTCAGAAGTCTATTTTCAGGATTCCTTAGGAACTTCATGACATCACTCCCCTTGCTGCTCTGTTAAGGTCTTATCATGATTCACCCCACTGTGTGTGTGTGTCGGGGGGGGGTTCAGATCAGACTCACTTCCCACATTGTCTCCAGTATTGTTTCCCATAGCACTATGGGCTAGTGAGGGGACATAGTGTCTTGTGTCGGTCCTCTTTGTGCATTGACTGCTGGGAGCAGGAATGTCATCATCAAGGTTTAGTGAACCAGGATGAGGTTCTCTCTTCTCTTCTCTCTCTCGCTTCCTCTCTTTCCCTCCCTCCCTTCCTCCCGCTTAGTAGGTTCCCGTGGGTCAGAACAAATCAGTTACTTTCCCCCTCCTATATCTTCACTGCTGTCTCTGGTAGTACATTTTTCTAGGGAGGGGGTCAAAATAATTCAGGTTAGGCCCAGCCCCACAATCCTCTCTGTTAATGTGCTGCCCCATGCCAAAATGCTGTCTTCCTGGATTAATATCTGGTATATTTCAACCTCCGATTAATAATTATATTTTTGCAACCGTATCTTCTCATTTTGAGTCATGCCCAGTCCAAAAAGGAAAGTCCCCAAAGCTTTCCTCCTACAGACTTAACTGCATCTGAGTCCATTAGGGTGATAATTCATAGAGAAGGTCGCTCTTCCTCAGTCGTTTTTTTGAATGCCTTCCAACCTGAGAGGCGACCCTCCCCCCATCTAGCACTTCTTCTGACAATGTCTTGCTTCCATTCAATACATTTCGAGTTACTGCCAATGTTTCTATGCAGTTTATAGGGTTTCCCTTGTTTGGAAACAACCTAATCCTTGTTTGTGGTCTGTTCATAATCTGGAAGCTCTGCTGAAACCTGTTCACTTTGGTGACCCTTTTTGCATTTGAAATACAGGTGACACAACAATCTACAAGCCACCACAGATTGACAAACTGAGAGACAAGTGATGGTGTGAGGAGCTATAGTCTCAGAAGCCCTTTGGTATCGACTCAATGGTAGTGAGGTTTTTTTTTAACATATCTGTAATATTTATAGTGTATCTATTTCAATAAGTCCTTATTTACATCCCTAAAAATCACACCTCAAAATATTAGGCATTCCTGTCCCAAGAACCAAGGCCAGGCCTCAGAGTTCCATATAGTATGTGCTCTTACACACCTGTAAATGTACACATATAGTATGTGTGTACATGTAAACAGGCTACATACATGCATATAGTATATATTTTATGTACATGAATATGTTATTAACAGGAAGTTGCATGTATAGTTTTGCCCTGCCTTTGTGTATTTAATGGAAAACAGTGTGCAAAGTTTCCCTTATACAATTCCCAAAGGGAAAACAGTTCATTGAAAGCAGCCACCCTAGTGTGCTTATTTACTGATCTATGGGTAATGTCTCTTCCATAGAGAATTTCTTCCTGGAAAATGAAATAGGCCTTTAAAATGAAGATAGGCTCTTATCTATCTGGCATAGACTCAGCATAGGCCAGTCTGAAAAGACGGAGATAAATGCACTAAATGGATCTGCAAGGACCTCTCTTCCCCTTCAGTGTTGTGATATTTAATAACTTGGTTTACTACCCATCTCTGCCGAGAAGCAGGTACCCCTTCTTCCTTGGCTCTAAAAGAAATGCCCATCAGTTCATTCATGACTTTGCTCCAGCTACAGAGGATGGAAAAGTGGAATTTTATCTTCTTGACACATGTTGTTTTAGCTCTTAGTGAAATAAATGGTTTCTATATTGCCCATCATTATTCACAAGCTTGAACTTTTTTTACAGGAACATTTAGGAAAGACTTGGATCATCTTTGATTCTGATTTCTCTTTAGCTGAATACATACTTACATACACACATACATATATATGTGTGTGTGTGTGTATGTGTGTGTATATATATTCACAAATAAAACTGCAAGATGACCAGGGGTCAACAGGTGACAATCTGACCCTTGAGAGTTCAAATCAGAGAAACTGTGCATATTTACACCCAAATTGCAATTTCTAGTGCATAGTAGCCATTTTTAAAAGTAAGCGTCAAAAAATAATAAATAAATAAATAAATAAATAAATAAATAAATAAATAAATAACTGTACCTAAATAAATAGCTACAAACATCCACACAGCTACCTGGGCAACTAACTGAAAAAGAACCATATGTGGGCCTATTCCAAAGAGAGGTGAACCATCATAATGAGGAAATTCTTGAGCACAGTGGCTATAACCGTGGACTCAAAAACTACCAGTGTATGTTTGGTTCAGTACCAGGCTATATTTTGTTCTGTTGTATAATGAACAGATTATGAACATTATGTCATTATGATGGCATCTAACAACGGCTACAAATATATTACACATCAATACTGATAGGCTAAAGCTGGTATTGTTTTCACCTGAACCATGTGATTGACACTTGAAATTTGAATATTTTCTTATACTGATTTTGCTTTACCTATGCATATCAATCAAGATATGTCAGGCCTAAGATTGCCAGGACAGTAGAGGGGAGAAAATAAATCCCAACATTTGAATGTTTAATCAGAAAAAAATAGTGTGTAGTTTATACACACAGTAGCAATTTCCAGTGATGAATATCCATTTAAAAATTAACTGTACCTAAGACTTGTAAAAGATCCATTTTCTCAGAAAAGTAAGGGCTGCTGTTTTCAACTGACCGGACCCAGACTTTAATTTTATCTCCTGAAAACTTGGAATACAATATATGGCTCATTATGCTCAAGTCAGGTCAGAGTCCTCATAAAATTTCCAGTCCTATCCAACAAAATAGGGACCATGGGAGTCATCCCAGAGCTCAGGAAAAAAAGATTGGGAAAGAGGAGAAAAGGATTGAGAAATAAGATCTTTTCAGAAGAATTATTTTTAAAATGGAGAAACAATTTAATAACCAACTTCAATTGATAAAAGTGGCAATGGCCACCTAAGGAATAGCGGCATGAGGTGAAATATGGACCAAGCTAAAATAAACAGTATTAAACTGCCGACAAGAGATCAAGTTAGACATAAAAGTTTTCTTTTTCCTCTGTAGTTGCTGCATGCTATAGAATTGATTCTGACTCCCAGTAGACTCTATGTAGCAGAGTCAATCAGATTCCCAGAGTTTCCTGAGCAATTCAGGGGGACAGAGGAGCAGATCTTTTCCCCTGAAAGGTTTTTTGGGACAGAGGTGGGTGGGTGGGGAGGGTGTGTCTGTGAGAGTTTAACCACTGCAGTACTAGGGCTCCTTTCTGAAGTCAAGATTTATATATATATATATATATATATATATATATATATATATATATATGTATTTATATATATATGTATTTATATATATATAATCTCAAAAGGACAATGATGAATGCTTTCTATAGCTTCATTACATCATTGGTCCAACAAATCTGTTCTCCCTTCTTATCTCCTATTCCTCTCTCCCTCACTTACTTAATTTTGTCAGACTGGCCTCCACCCCCTGTCTTAAAAGCCCCAGATATATTTCCACTTTAGAACCCTGTATTTACTATTCTCTCTCAGAGGGTAGGTAGTGGGTGGGTGGGTAGGGGGACTCTTCCTGCAAGGAGGTAGTTTGGTTACTTCTTTTATTGCTGGTTTTAATGTAAAAGCAGGTCGGTGGAGCTTCCCTGGCTAACATATCTAAAATATCAGCTCTCTCCCCAGTAATTTCTATCGTGCTGTCTTGATGTTCTTGTCCTTTTGAGCAGTTAATCCTCTCTAACACATTAAATGTAGCCCATTATAAGAATGTACCAAAGGCTTTTTAAGAATTATTACTTGTGATGTAATACATATAACATCATTCCATATTTCTTTTTTTTTTTTTTAGGCATCACTGCCTTCTGGTGGTGGAAGTAGGAGGCCCAGCCTTTGGTCCTGTGAGCTGGAATTGAACTTCCATCCCAGTGGGCCGCAGTCCCGTGCACAACTACTACGCCACCAGGGCTCAGCCCCATCATTCCATAGTTCAATTGCGTTAAGCAGAATTACACAATTGTTATCACAGCTTCTAACCTTTCTTTTTCTATTGACATTGTCTCCCTTTTACCCCACCCACCCACCGAACCTCCCTCCCTCCCTCTGAACCTCTTATTCTTCTTGCTGTCTCTATGGGTCCATCCATCTTAGGTTTCATATCTCCATTGACATAACACCTCTGAGACACACTCTGAGAATGAACAAAACCCAAACAGAACAATACATACCAAAGATAGAAAAAGGGGTTTTACCCATTCATCTAATACAGGATCTTTGGTTCCCTTAGACTTTGGAACGATCACAAACACAGTTGCTAGGACTGCTTCTGAAGCTGCATTTACAGTGAACACACATTTTCACTTAGCAAGGAAAAATAGCAAGGAGTGGGATTACTGGGTCAAAAGATGGTGTGCTTCGTTTGACTAAGATATTGCCAAACTTCTTTCTAGAATGCTGCTACCATTTTGCATTCTACAACAAAAGTTCTTACATCCTCACCAGAATTTGGTATTAGGGCATATTTTATTATAGCCATTCTAACAGGTTCCCGGTGGTTTCTCATTGTGGCTTTCATATGTATTTCTCTCTTTTTTTTATTTGCATTTCTGTAATGGATAATAATGCTGACCATCTTTTCATTTGCTTTTCTGTTGTCTTTAATATTGATTAAGTATATATTCATATTTTTGCCAATATTTTATATGATTTCTTTTGCTCTCTACTTTTTGAACTTATTTAAATATAATGATAAACTCACAGGAAGTTGTAAAAAAAAGAGAGAGTTTACTGAAACTGTTAGCTAGCTTTGTACATCAATGATAGCTTATAAAGGAGGAACATGACATTAAAACCCAGGAACTTGATATTGATAGCCTCCTTTTAACTAAACAACAGGCTCTATTCAGGTTTCCCCAGTTTTCACAGGCATTGTGTGGGGGTACAGTTCTAGGCAATCTGTTCCTTTAGAGGTTCACATACACATCAATGCAATCAAGGCACATGTTTCATGACCACAATGAAAACTACCACACATTTTCCTTCTATTTACTTCTGTCATTCTTGGTTTCAGATTCTAAACCAGCTATCAAATGAATCACTGTTTCCTGGTAAGTGGTATATTGTTTTTCTCTGGCGATCTCCAAGTTTCTTTTCATTAGGCATTAGTAGTTTGATTTTGGTCTGTCTAGGCATAGATTTCTTTGACTTTACCCGGTTTGAGTGTGTTGAGTTTCTTGAATCTTTATGCTTAATGATGTCATAAAATCCAGGAAGTTTGGAGACAAGTTATTTTCTGTACTGAACTGTTTTTTCTTTCTTTCTGGAGTTCCCATGACATGATGGACTTTTAGTTACTATTCCTGAGGTCACAAAGGTTCTGCTAAAGTTTTTTTTAATATTTTTAACCACTAAGATGTTCAGATTGGATCATTTATACTGATTTTAAGTTTATGAAATTTTCTTCTGTCCTCCGTTCTATTCTTGTCCCTTCAGCTAATTTATTTTATAGGAGATATTATATATTTCACTTCCTAAAATTTCCATTTCACTCTTCTTCATATTTTCTATTCCTTGGCTGAGATTTTCTATCTTATCATTCCTTTCCAGGAGTATTTATCCTTACTTATTGGAGCATTTTCTTTTAAGGTAGTTGTCAAATAGTAACAATTTCATAACGGTCATGCTGGTGTCCGTTGATTGGAGAATATTTTCATGGTTCTCTGGAGACTACATACTTTGGGATTAAATCCTAGACATTTAGGATCATGTTAGCTGACTCATTTAAATCATGTAGGAAATGTTTTCTATTATAGCTTTCACAGATAATTTGCACAGCTGGCCTGGTTGCTACAGATTATGACTTTAATTTCAGTTCCAGTTTCAAAGGCTTTTCAGCTCTACTTGGATCAGAGATATTCCTTATATATGCTATTCAGTACCTAGGCTAGGACCTGAGTAGTGGTCTATTCTGCTGTAAAATTCTAGAAGTCTATGATACACTGATTATATCAGACATGTGGATGTTAGAGGAAATGTAGAAAGAACTTCATGAGCCTGTTGCCCCCAATGATTCCCTCTCAATTATTTGCCCTACTGTTTCTGATCCCCGTGAGGCTCCTCTTTTGGATCTGCATTCAGAAATCTGGGGCTGTATTTCCCTTCTTTGCTGCACAATTCTTGCAGCCTGTGCAGTATTGGGAGCCAAGTGACAAACATAAAAAAGAGAACAACAAAAAAGCAAAACCTCTCGTGAAGTTTTGCTTCACCTTTTTTCACATCTCAGTTCCTCTTGTGAGACTGGAAAATTCTACTCACTCATTGTTAGGGGAGTGTGAGTCCATTGTTGGAACGGTTAGTGCTCTCTCAGCCGATATCATATTTCTTGGGTGAGGGCAGGAGAAAATGGAGGGGGAAAAATGGAAAGGAGAAAAAAGTATGGGACTTTCCCCTTTCATGCTTCCATGAGCCAAAGTAGTGCTTTTCTGCTAGTGATCTGTTTCTCTTTAGGTTCTAGTGGTGTCAATCACTTCATTCCATTGGTATTTTTCTTTCTAATTTCTGGTACCCTTCTGCCTGCTACTATTTACATTTCAGGTGTCTCAAAGAACTCTTCTATATAGTCTGTACTCCATGGGAGATACCGAATGCTGTTGCTCATACAACATTACTGAGTACCAAAATGCCATCGACATTTTATAGACTTTGATTCCTTGTTTGGAACATTTGTTTTATCAGCGAAACTCGAAAGATTGTGAGGTTATAGTTTCTTTTTTATTCCTGTATCCTCAGTATGTGAATTACTGTATTGGCAAAGAATAATGAATGTCCTCTGGATTGCTAGAAGAGCAAAAACAGTCTTCCTTAGAAAAAATATACCTAGAATGCTCAGTAGAAGGTAGGACAGTGAGACTTCTCATATACCTTAGGCATGTTATCCGGGGGGACTAGTCTCTGAACCAGGATATGATGTTTGGTAAAGTAGAAGATCAATGAAAAAGAAGACCATAAAGGAGATGGATTGATTCAGTGGCTTATGGGCTTGGTGGTTCAAATCCAGCAGCAGCTGTCCAGGAGCAAGGCTGGGCCTCCCACTCCCACCAGAGGACAGTGATGCCAAAAAACAAACAAACAAAGCATCCTCTTTCTTTAAATCAGGTTTTTCACTGTGACTACCCTCTGAAAAGTATTTTACATTGTTTAAAGAAATTCTTGACTACAGTAAACTATGATTTCATCTGCCCCAACTTCTACATAAGAAAGTGAGATTTTATATCACAAAAAATTTGTATTTTCAAATGTAAAAGTCATTCAAATTTAAGCTAAAGAGAAAAAAAAACACAACCAGGGTAGACCTTAAAAAATGATTCTAAGGGAAACACATCATTTGTTCTCTTAGGATAACAAATGCTTTTCTTTCCTTGAATACGGGAACGTGCACAGATCATAACAAAGTTGAAGACAAACCCTTGGCAGGAATCTGCTTGCCTTTATCCTGAGTTCATAGTAAGAATTTATCTCTCTAACATGTGACCAGGGTGGCAGCCATTCTGTCCAGCGATTCTAGATTCTTCAGGCTTCAATGAGGAAGACCATGGAATTTCCACTTTCTTTTGGTTAATGCTGCTACAGCAACTCTAAAGACTGTTAGTAAATCTAAAAACTGTTATTATAAAGTTCTGAAGAAATCACACACAGAACGCTGTTACAGTAATACCTAAAGGACAGCACCTTTCCCTTTTGCAGTTCTTCAGAATTCTACAGAGAGAAAAATGCACACTTTATCCGCAAAAGGAATACTCATAATGCAGGTAGTAAGGGTTAGCACTTCATTTCAAGTCAGAACTCTTACAACTGAAAGTGTAAAGGGAACTCACAAATAATATGGATGATCTAATCTCAAAGTTTAAATGAGGCGGTAGTAGGAAGGAGGATGGAATCACCAGTACTGTAATTTCAGTTTACTCCCCAGGGCTGTACAATTATGTTGTCTGTCTAACGATGACAAATATCAAAAGGACATTATGTGATAAAAGCCCAGAGATTAACAGAAAATAAATACTTCCTTATTTATATGATTTTGTTTCCTGTTTAATTGAAAAGACAGTGATGTCCAGAGTTTTACTTTTTTGGGTGATCTTGGGAGCCAGTAGTTATGCACTGGGCTGGGATCTGCAAATTGAAAGCCCCAGCAGCTCCATGGGAGAAAGACTGGGCTTTCCGGTCCCCTTAAGCAGATACTGTCTCAAAAACCCACAGACAAAAGGGCTTGGTGCTAGGTCAAATTCTACCGTCCATGCTTCCTGGTACTGAAAAGTGTCTTTCTCTGACTTCTACTCTGAATTCCTCTTACTGGGAATCTCTTTAGACTCAGTGTCCAGGAAGGTGCTATCTTTCCAGAAAAAAATGAGACTTCATTGTGTAGTTATTGTGCTGCTTGTAATGACTCTCCTGAAAGATGAGGGCAACAGTAATCAATAGTGAATTAAGATACATAATAAAGAAAAATGTTCGGTCATTCTGCATGTGTGGGAAAAGCTATATATTTGGTGGTTCATATACTTGACCAAAAATCAGAACATATATTTCCTTTTGCTAATCTTGCTGTTGATTCCAATTACATCATTGACTTTCCTTAGACCGTTTGTTTCCATTTTGAAATTAAAAGTAACCAGACTAATCTTTATTATTATTTTAAAAATCATTTACTGGAGGCTCATACAGCTCTTATCACAATCCATATATCCATCCACAGTATCTAGCACATTTGTACATATGTTACCATCTTCATTTCAAAACACTTTCTACCTGAATCTTTGGTATCAGCTCATTTCCACCTTCCCCACCCTCCTTCCATCCCTCAAGAACCCTTGGTAATTTATATATTTTTCCATGTCTCACACTGACTGCTGCCTCTCTTTACCTACTTTTCTGTTGTCTGTTCTCCTGGGAGGAGATTATATGTCAATCATTAATCATTGTGATCGGTTCCCCCTTTCTCAATCCACCTTCCCATTACCCTCCTGCTATCACTACTCTCATTATTGGTCCTGGTGGGTTTATCTGTCCTGGATTCCCTGTGCTGTGAGCTCATAACTATACCAGTGGACATGCTCTGATCTAGCCAGATTTTTAAGACAGAATTGGGGTATTGATAGTGTGTGTGTGTGTGTGATATTAAATAATTAGAGGAAAGTTGTATATTTCGTCAGTGCTATATTGCACCCTGATTGGCTCATGTCCTCCTTGTGACCCTTCTGTAGGGGGATGTCCAGTTGTCCACAGATGGACTTCACTCTGCCCTCTGCCTCATTCACATCAACGACTATTTTTTTTTGTTCTAAGTCTCTGGTGCCTGATACTTGATCTCATTGACACCTCATGATCACATAGGCTGGTGTGCTTCTTCTATATGGGCTTTGATACTTTTCAGCTAGATGGTCGGTTATTTATCTTCAAGGTTTAAGACCCCAGATGATCTATCTTTTGATCACCATCATCTTTCTTCACCATTTTTGGTTATGCACCAATTTTGTCTTCAGAGACCTGGTCAGAGAAGATGAGCATCACAGAATGCTGGGTTATTAGCACAAAGTGTTCTTGCATTAAGGAAGTATTTGTGTGGAGGCCCAATGTTCATCTGCTGCCTTAATACTTAACATATAAATACAAATACCTAGATCTACTTCCCTCTCATTATATATACATATATTTATATCTGCATGCATATACTTAGATCTCTATAAATGTCCTTTGCCTCCTAGTTCTTTCCTCTATGCCCTTGATCAAGCCCAACCAGGTATCCTATGCTCTCTTTGCCATAGATTTTTGATCACTTTGTGTTCCCCTGTCCCTGATTTTGTTGGCATCCACCTTTCATTCCCCTGCCTCCTTTCTCCTATGTTCCCCCTGAACTGTGAGTCCCATTGTCTTCTCCTCCAGATTGGATATCCTACTATCTTATTTAGATAGACATGCTGAGACAAAAATTTGCACAAAATCAGTACAAAGCAAAATAAAACCACAAAAGAGAGCAAAAAACAAACAAAGAACAACAACAGAACTCCAACAACAAAAAGTCAAAAACCTATACATAGTTACAAATCTGTTTGTTGAACTTTATGAGAGTTTTCTGGTCTAGTCTGATGGTATACCAACCAGGCCTCAAAGTCTATTTTTTTGTATTCCTTGAGGATTTCATTGTTTTTCTCCCCTTGCTGCTCTATTGCATGTCTTTAGTTTTTCACCCCATTGTGGTGAGGTCAGACCAGGCACAATTCCCACACTATGGCTCCAGTGTGGACCCCATAGCACTATGGGTCAGTGAGGGAAATCATATCCATGGTGGTGCTGGCCCTATGCTCCTCTCTGTGAATTGACTGCTCTGAACAAGAACATTGTGCTCAGGTCTTGGTGGGCCAGGATGTGCTCCACTCTTTTCCTCTCCCTTCATTTGCTCCTGTGTGCTCTGATCAGACATTTCCTTCTCCCTGAGCTGTAGCTTCAGTGTTGTCCTCTGAAGTGCATTCCTCCTTGGGGATGGGGGTGGGGTGGTTCACATAGTTGGGATTAGGGGCTAGCCCCACAATCAAGATTTTATTTTTGAGGAGAGAGCTTTGCAGCTCATGAAATTTAATGGAAATTTCAGCAACACAGTGGATTTTTAGGTATACATCTTCTGTTTTTGCATCATCGTGTGCAATCATCGTGTGCAATGTGGAAAAATGGAAAACAGAAAACATATGATAAACCAACACATAGGTAACCTGATCCTCAAACCCACTCTTTCCTGATTAGGCCACTTCCATCTTCTTGTGATTACCAACATTGCTGTTTTCCTGAGAAAAAAACAGGTTCTCTTCCGTTACTTTGAAATATGATTCTTTCTCTCTCATTCCAAATCAGAGGTTACTAGCATTCATTCCTATTAAATCCTCCTGTACCTAATTTCACTGTTTATTATATAATCCTAAATTTTTTTTAAAAAATTAAGATGTAGGATAAGGTTCAGGAGAGAGGATCAAGGATCCTTGGAGTATATGCATGTTTGGAGATTACCAGTAGCACCTATTATAATACTTCTTGTTACAAATAATGATTTGGTTACCTTATCTTAAAAATAAAGTCTCTAATAGAATAAATAATAACTAAATATAATTTAAAAAGATGAAATCAGAGTCTTCTATTAGCGCATAATCTGGAGATAAAACCTTGATGTGCATAATTCTGACTTTGTGCCTCTTTGTGTAGCTTATTCATCCCCTTACTGGTTTTTTAAATGAACTAATAATAATATACTAAGCAGCCTACTTTTTTGCCAAAAAAGATATTAGAACCTTTCCATACCATAAAAATTATTTTCACTACCATAAACATTCCTCTGCAATCCTATCATCAATATTCAACTGTAATTCCTTTGAGTTGCTACATCGTAATTATTGAGCTGATTTTTTACAATAGGAAGAAGACGGAACAGTTTGGAAAATTCAATATCACTATTTTTAAGTACTCTTCCAACTCTTTTATTAGATTGAACTTCAATAAGCAGACTTTCAAGGCTTTATGACAACACTTTTTATGAATAAATCAGTTATCTAAAATGAAGTATACCTATGTTATACCTTACATATTTATGCTATATTTCATACCTACTAAAACTTATATATCCTATCACACTAAGGAAAGTACTAGCAATAGTGATGATCAACTAAGCCAAAATATCATCAACCAGCTATTTAGTGATATTATTTCATGAGCATCTCCATGTTTACATAAACAAATTCTAATATAAATAAGTAGATTATAGATTTACTGATAAGAATATGTAGAGAAACAACTCAAATCATTTTAACAATGAATTCACAGAGTTACAAAATTCTTTTAAAGTTTGCAATATCACTAAAACATAACTGGAAAAGAGATTAAACTTAAAGATTTGCTGGATATTAGATAATTGTTCCTTTATCAAAATATTTGTTTCTATAAGAACCATCTGAAACAGTGGTTTTCAATCTGTGGGTCACAACCCCTTTGGGGGTCAAATGGCCCTTTTACAGGATTCGCCAATTCACAACAGTAGCAAAATGACAATGATGGAGTAGCAATGAAAATAATTTTATGGTTGGGGGATCACCACAACAGGAGGAACTGTATGAAAGTATTGCAGCATTCAGAAGCTTGAGAGCTACTAATCTAAAGCAATTGTTCTTGAAAAGGACAATAGTGCCCCTTGAGGACACTTGTTAGTGTTTGAAGATATTTTGGGTCATCACAAGTGGATGGAAGGGAAATGTGACTAGTATTGAGTGGGCAGAGGCCTAGAATACAACTAAATACCCTAGAATGCACAGAACAGCCCCCACTCCCAACGCTGAACAAATACACGTATTCAACATAACATATTATTAGTTTCAAGATTCAGCGTGTTAAAGAAAACATATATAGAGGTTGGAGTTATTATTTCTTATAATCTGCCTGCTGTGATATTAAGCTTGACAAGATACTATGGAAGGCTGTGGTCATTATCACACTTCAATTGCTTCCTACTGCCCCTGGATGTCTGCTTGCAGCCATAATCCCTCGGGTGATTAGTGTAATTCTTGGTTATTATTGCTGAGAGTTTTTTTTTTAAGTATTTCCCTGTCTGCGAGTGGTCTTTTTGTTGGAATGTCAATGTGGCTGAAAAAACTATTCTTGGGTCCCGATTTCTTGCCTAGTGGAATTTGGGGAAAGCTCGCCACTGCCGTGTCTTTTTTGTTGTTGTTACAAGATGCCATCAAATAGATTTGGACTCACGGTGACCCTGAGAGTAAAAGAAGGACAAACTGCCCAATCATGCTCCATTCTCACAATTGGCCTTCTGCTTGCGCTCATTGATACAGCCACTTGTCTCATCCATCTCTGGACTTTGAGTGCTTTCCGATCTTCGACTTGACAACACGTCCAGAGGAATGGAGATGACGTCTCAGCGTCCTAACGTCCTTACCGCACTTCTTTGTCAAGAGAAATGAACAATTGCTGTGGATTCCAGATTTGGCCATCTCTCTACTTTTTTCTAAATTTGTAGATCATCTATTTTTTCTTCTTTATGTATTGGATTCATTGTGATTCCTTAAGAATTGCTTCTTTACCTTCAAGCACAATAAATTTAACATTCGATGTCTCAGTGTTAGTAATCCCAAATAATTTTTCATTCAATGAGGTAGGTCGACTGAAGTTTCAAATTTTTTCCAGGAATTTTTTTTCTCTTTATTTTTTTTTTTTTATTTTTGGGCATCACTGCTCTCCGGTGGTGGGAGTAGGAGGCCCAGCCCCACTGCTGGAATTGAACCTCCGTCCCAGTGGGCCGCAGTCCCGTACACAACCACTACGCCACTGGGGCTCAGCCCAAAATCTATTCTTTTTGTTTTTGTTTTGTTTTTGTTTTGGGGGCATCATTGCCCTCTGGTGGTGGGAGTAGGAGGACCAGCCTCGCTGCTGGATTTGAACCTCCAACCCAGTGGTCCGCAGTCCCGTGCACAACCACTACACCACCGGGGCTCTCCAGGAATTTTTTCAGTATTGAATCTCTAAATATTTTTTTCTGTTTCAAATCCAGTATTGAAATATTGTTTTAAGCTATGCCTTTCTTATCTACCATATTTTGGGGCTAAAACATGCACTTGTCCCCCCAAAATTGGGGGCAAATGAGTATGTCTAATGGTCAAAAAGTATGGTACCCCAGAATATTTTAGGTATTGTTTGGTTCAGAATTGTTTTTTTCTTGTTTTCCTGCTCTAAAAACTGGGTGTGTTTTAGGATCAGGTGCACCTTATGGTCTGAAAAATATGATACTTATCAACTAGTAATGTGCATCTGATTTCAATTTGTTTTGATAGATTTCAATATCCTTTAACATCTCATAGTTTACCTTCTTTCTCTTGTAGTTCTAATTTTACTGGATTCCTGTGCTTTGTAAATTCTTCTACACCAGGAACAACACGAGGGACACTTTCTTTTGTATCCTAGTTTGAGTTTTCTTCAAAATTTGTATGTTAGGCCAGGTAAAGCAGAGAAACAAATCTAGAGACACTCATATACAATATATGGAAGAGCTTTATATCAAAGAGTAATTGTACATTAAGAAAACACACCAGTCCAGTCCAGAAAAAGTCCTTCAGAGTGATATGAGCCCATAAGTCCAATACTAGTCAAAAACTCCTTCTGCAGTGATGCAAAATGCAGGAAAAACACATCATCTGGTGGGTCTTTTGGGTCCAGTGGCAGTGGAAGCTCCTCAGGGCTGGTGCAGGTCTCCACTGCATGGCTCCTTCAGGTGTCAGTATGCCTCCACTTGGCTTGTCAACAGGAAGGATAAGCAGAGAGAGTGTGTGTAGTTCGCCTTCAGGGAGAAAGAGAAAGTTTCCAGAATCCTTATGAGAAGGCCACCCCTACAAGGAGGTATCATTAGACTGTGACCAAATTGACAAGATTCCACCCCAATATGTATTTATCAAGTTGACATGAAATTATGTAACTGTCACAATTGGTTTCTATGATTTTGCTTTTTCTTCCCAGTTTTATTTCTTTCTTTACCATTTTAAATGATGTTTTCTGGATTTCTTCTATTTTATCATAACTGCTACTTTACTGTTTTTCATCTGTCTCAGGCATATTGTATGTGATACCTCTTGTTCTTAGATTTAATTTTTAATTGAATACCATTTCTGTTATATTATGAAATATTTTTCCTGCTTCAGTGAGCTTCAGTTCAAGAACTTCAAATCCTTGCCGGAGTTCATGGGACTGTAGGGAAAAACAAAATTAGACTAGACAGTGTGAAATGCAGGTTTGAAAACATGAATTTGGAAAATTACAGGCCAGTGGGTGCAGAGTCTTGTGTATCCAGTGGTGGTAGAAGCATGAAACTCTTGTATGCCCCAATTCTTCTCTTAATTAAACTGTTCCTTGGGAAATAAGCATTTCAGTTTTTCTGGCCCCTGAATACGCATAAGGGCACATATTTACAGAGATATATTTCTTTCTTTGCTAGTGTTGCTTATCCTCTCATTTTTTTGTCCAAAATTGCATGGTCTGAAGAAAGAGTCTCACGATTTTTTTTGAATCCCCTAATTGTTAAAGTATTACTTTTACTGTTCTAGTACGGTGGTTAAGGTTTTGAATCAATTTGCCTAGGCCAGACTTCTCAATGGTTTGGCAGTTAAGACAAAGTAATCCTCCCATGACAAAATCTCCTATGGGTTGTGGCTTGCTTCCACTATAAATAGAGGCTGTGGAACATACCTTAATTGCTTTCTGTTGGTCCACAATGTAGTATCTGGCTTGACATGTGACCTCTGGTTCTTTTGATTGAGTCATCAGCGTTCTGCATTGCCTGCTGATCTTGGAAGTCCTCACAACTTGCCATTTCAGGTACTGACTGTGAATTTGTTTACCTCTGCAGGCTAGTTAATCAGGCATGGTACCTAAGTGAGCCAAGAAAATACTCCAGTCTGACATCTGGTTCATAAACTTGAAACTTGCCACACTCAATAATTGTGTGAGCCTTTTGCTTGATGTATGCATGTATGTATGTATATGTGTGTATGTATGTATGTATCTATCTATCATCTATCTATCTATCATCTATCCTTCACTAGTTTTACTTCTCTAGGAAACCCAGCCTAGGGCAACTAAAATAATTTTTACTTTTATCCATACCACTTTTCAGGGTAGATGGAATGCATATATATAATTTTTTGGTCTGGTTTCTCTTTGTCTTTTTGATCCTGTAAAAGAGTTTTTCTCTATCTAGTTCATTAAGTGTTGGGAGAGGAATTCTCTGGGATTTCACTCTCTTTTGCAAGTATTACACATTCTTTGGTGGATATCCACGTTTCCTTCACTTTCTATTGCTCTGAGAGTCCATTTGTTTCGTGGTGCATCATACTACAGTAAAATCAATTGCTATTGTTATTTTATAATATTTTCTAATACTAAGAGACTTTCTAGGTTGTGATAATCATCTTTTAAAGCACCTGTTATTCAAGAGCGAATACCCTGCTCAGAGCCATGGTTATGGAAATAAGAAATACATTGAAAGCTTACATTTCCTGATGAAACTATGACCACATCACCTGTGAAGTTGAATGAGATCAGGTGTAAGAAAAGTAGCGCACTTTCACAAAACAGAGCAGGGTTTTCCAGATTTCCAGCCCTAGCTTTCTGGCTGTTCTGATTCCCATTCTCAAAGCAACAGATATCTCTTTGCTACTCTCCAGCTCTATTCTGAATTTATACTTCAATAAACTATTGATGTCAAAACTCACGAGACTAATCATACATAAACAGTCAATCCTGTTCCTCGTGTTCACTTCAGGGAGTCCAAAAACAGAAGTACTGCTAGTTTGCAGAGTAAAGACTGTACTTAAATAAACGTATGCCCAGTCATTAAAAATGAAGAAATAGAAAACTTTTAAAAGGAGGTATTAGTTCTAGAAAATTTTGGTCTAAAGAAAAGGATAAGATGTAGGAGAATTATCTTTTCAAAGTTAACCAAAATTTGTGAGCTCAACAAAACTGTAGGCAAGTGGTTCTCAAAATTCCTAATGCCACCACCCTTTAATACAGTTCCTCATGTTGTGGAGACTATCAACCATAAATTTATTTTTCATTGCTACTTCATATCTTTCATTTAATATCTTATGTGCAGAATTTATTAGGCAACCACAGTGAAGGGGTTGGTCAACACCCAAAGGGGTCATGACCTACAGGTTGAGAATGGCTATTCTAGGCCCTTTGTGTATTTGAATCATAGAAAGGGTGTGATCATTCTTTTGTTTTTTCTGCACTACATTTCAAAAATTCAACAAAGAAACTATGATTTACACTAAGAAGCACATGAGTGGATACAGTGATATTTTGGTACATGTTTAACAAGTACCTTTTGAGGGGCAAGGTGAGGTGAGGAAAACCCTTTTTAGCTTTTCCAGTGGTGTAAGTAGTCCCACAATGGTCAATGTCAAGCTGTCAGTGTAGAATCATTGAACAAACTGTTGGGAATAGATGCGCTACTATCACCTTTCAGAAGCTGCTCAGGGACTGTTCCAAAATACCATTGATGAAATCAAAAGTAAAACAAACTCTGCTGAGTCTTTTGTGACTTACATCAACCTCGTGTACTGTTAAGAACTATTATCATAAGACTTTCAAGATTATGATTTCTTAGAAGCAAAGCAATGGGTTTTTCTGAGGAGGTCTTTCTGGGTGAAGGTTTGACCCACCCACCTGCCATTGAGTAGCTGCATGTTTAACTGTTTGTGCTACCCAAGGACTCCCAAAACACTGACCACTCAAAAAACACCACTGCAAGAATTTCAATATGCATATGCATGATTACCTTGCCAAAATGACTGTAATTCTTTCCCACTCAGGAGGAAGCAACATTATAGAAAGATGAAATAAAGAAAAGAAAGCTTTCCTTGTCCCACAGTGACTTTGTTATAATTCCTTCTATACAAAGTCTACTAATGTTTAAAACCCAACTAATGGCAGTTTTGCCCTTTAGAATTCATTTTACACAAAGTATGGTATTATCAAAACACAAATTCTTATTATAACTTTTAACTTCTGAAATGACCGTCATTAATGAGGATTAAACACGGATCTTTTAGAAGTTAAGGTAAAGCCTACATACCAGCCTAACTCACTGTAAGGAGGAATAACAGTAACCACTCCAAGGTTATTCCATGTGCTGCTCAAAGAAAACTACAGCTGTTTCACTATTTAAAGGGTTGCTGTGAAATTAATATAATGTATTATGAAAAAATGCTATGTACAGCTCTTGGAGATGCAGAAATCTGAGTGGGTGGTAGGGGAAAAGAGAAACAACAGCAGTGGGATAATAGAATATTCTAAAAAAGAACCTTGGTGGCTTTGATTTCTCTGTAAATAATCTGTAAATTAATCTCAACTGGACACGATTCAGAGTTCAGTAGAAACTGCCATCAGATATCTTCTGAGATCTGAACTTAACAATTATATGCTTCATATGATTGAAAATGAAAATGAAAATGAAGATATTTGCACAATATCTGAGATGAATCATCAAGGGCTCTTCCCCAGATGATCAGCCTGGCTTCCACTCATTTTAGGCCAGTCCCAGCCATGCTGATGCTGAGAAGATGAATATTTCAACCAAACGGAATCTCATCTATTGCACACTAATGTCCCACATTACACTGCCTAAACAAGACATTTAACCTGAAAGATCTTGTGGCAATTTGGTTACTCCAGGAATCACCCTCCGAGATGGATTTTAGTGTGCACAATGTTTATGGAGGAGTGTCCTTGGGAACAAAATTTATGGAAGGTTGAAGAAACAAGGGTATGCAGTGGGGTTGAGTCATACTGCAGACCCAATGACAGCTATAGACAAACCTATTTGGACCAAGATGGTCATGCTTGTCTTTGTATAAGAGGCTTCAAAAAGTTTGTGCAATGGAAAAAAATCCAGTATCTGTACATTCCGTTTTTTTTTCATGTATTTTTTGAAGCCTCCAGGTATTTTTGCATCATATAGTCAAGGATGTGACTCACCTCTGGAAGAGGTATGACTTGGGACAAGAAAACACTCTCTTACTGAACTCATCTCTAAAGGGGTGAAAAGTTAAAGGTTATTTGCTGACAGTCTTTCTAGTAGCAAACGCAAGGCATTTTTGCTGAAGGAGTAACTGAGGACATTACATGTCTACTGTAGGCCTCCAAACAAGATTTCTTAAGACACTGACCTGCCTCAACACTATTCACTTTGGTAAGGTCTTCCTATTTATAGCACCAGTAACTACATGCAGAGTGACAGAGACACTTCTATGTCTCCAAAGCCGTATCTGCTTCTCACACCAACAAATGGAAGCTATGAAGGTCCATTCCCCACAGAGGAGCTTCACCTAACTATATGTTCAACACCTTAAAAGCAAACTACATAGAAACCCCAAATTTACAAGCTCACTTACATAAAGTCGATGTCCACTCACAGTGATTCTCTAAGACAGGGCAGAACTCCTGGATTTCTGAGACTAACTCTTTACAGTAGTAGAAAGTCCCATTTTGTCCAAGAAGCAGTTAGCAGTTTTGAACTACTGACCAATACATAACCACCATGCCACTATAGCTTCTCTAGGGTTTACCACTACCTAGAGTTTAAATATAGATGTATAGCTTACCTGCCTCAGTCATATCTGGGTTTGAAGTTCACCAGTGCACACTATCTTTTATGTTGTTATTTTTAAAATCTTTCTATTGCGAGTTCTTACAGATAGCACAACATTCCGTCCTCCTATCACCTCAAATAGTATTGCACAAATGCTACCACAATCAATTTCCCTTTATCCCCTCCTACCCCGACTGTAGCCCCCAGGAATCCTTATAGGGATTTTATGCCAACACTTACACATTCACATTATATACTTACATTCTGTTGTTCAATCCTATTGAGTGGGGTGAGACAGTCATCAATGTTATCAGCTCCCTATTACCCCTACCTCCTGATTCCTGTACCCTTAGGGAACTTTTACTCCTGTTACTGTTGCTGAAGGATTATGTATGTTGGCTTTCATGTACCAAACAATCACATATACAAATCAACAAATATAACATGATTAATGAGGCAAAACAAACAAAAACCTTAAAAGTAAGGGAAGGAAATAGTAAAGAATTAGAGGATAATGATATGGTTCATCAGTGTCTTACTACAAGCTGGATTTATCATCGCTTCCTTGTGGTCCTTCTGAGAGGGGTTTTCCAATTACCTACAGGTGCTTTGAGGGTCTCCATTACATCCACACCCCTTTCACACTGATTTGGTTGGTTTTTTTTTTTGAACTTCTGATGCCTTTTCCTATTGACACCTTATAACCACACAGGCTGGTATGCTTCTTATATGTGGGCTTTGTTACCTCCCTACTAGATGGCTGTTTGTTTAACCAGAAGCCTTTAAGACCCTAGATGATGTAGATTTGAATAGCTAGGCACCATTAGCTTTCTTCACCACATTCGCTAATGCACCCATTTTGTATTCAGTGATCAGATCAGGAAGGTGAGTATTATACAATGCCACATTTTTGGAATAAACCATTCTTGCACTCAGATAATATTTAAGTAGTGGCCCAAAGTCCATAGACTACCTTGTTGCATATAAAATATGCATATATTATATACTTGCATATGTAGATATATATTTCCCCCATCCTTTCCTATTTTTATTCTTTTTCCTCCTACTCCACTATCAAGTTTACTCATCATTCACCTCTCTGCAATTCCTCTAAGAAACAATTTGATTGATCAAACATGCCCACAAAACTACACTCTCCTTGCCATCAATTTTAGAACACTTACAATTCCCCTGTACCCATAGTTACTGTCTCACTGCTCACCTTCCCCAGCTTCCTCCCTTCCTAAGCCCCTCAGAAACCATCTGTCCAGTAGTTGTCGCCTTAAGACTGGCTATCCTACCAATCTTACCTGGATAAGCACAAAAAAGGGAATCCACAGAACATCACCATTTGAACAATTATCCTGACATAGTGCAGATTAATATATCTGTGTTAAATAGAGACAAGGACATATTCTAAGCCATCAACTCAGTTCCCATTTCTTTCAGGGTTTCACCTCTCAAGTCCCACTTGCCTAATATTACATATTCCCCTTTAGTCTTCAGCATTCAAGTGTACTATATATCTTAAAGAGTATAAAGACTCCTTACTTGTTGAAATGATTAGTTTCCAAAGATGAGGCTTTTTTATAAAAATGGAGGATCACAAAACAGAGGATGACTGCATCATCATGCAACTGCCAAACCACTGAGAATCATGGTCCAGATAATTTGACACAAAACCTTAACCATCACAGTCAGTGTTGTTCTCTTGCCTTGTACCTAAGCATTTGTTCCTGCCATTACCTTTAATATAACAGCAGGTCATTAAAGCAGAAGATAATTGGATAGTCATTTTTTTTTATTATGATCATATATACAAAATGTCAGATAATGAGATTGTCAATAAGTGATGGTATAGTAAATTATCACCTGAAACAAGGTAAACCATAAAGATCTGACTATGAGTCTGATATGAGTCTAAAGTGCCAATGCCACATGCATGGTGCTATGCTAATGGTCATTATCATTTAGACTCAGTGATACTAATCCATGTGATTTTTGACATGAGAGCACAGCCAAAGCCCCTTATGGAGCTACTACATAAAAGGAAGTGTCTTCTGGAATACAGAAGCAGAGTGGCTCAAAGGAAGAGTGTTGCCAAAAAAATCCACTTTCCAAATTTTACTTCTTTTTTGTTTTGTTTTGTTGGGTTTTTTTGTTTTGTTTAGTTGTTTTTTTTGGGGGGGGCATCACTGCCCTCTGGTGGGAGTAGGAGGCCCAGCCTTGTTCCCGGAGAGCTGTTGCTGGATTTGAACTGTCAACCCAGTGGGCCACAGTCCCGCACTCAACCACTATGCCACCGGGGGCTCAGCCCTCCAGGTTTTACTTCTATATGGCCTGCCTTGTATTGTGTTTTTGGAAGACATAGGAGTTGTGCCAGAATA
>PVJH01018880.1:0-15052 GCA_004026705.1 Nesogale talazaci
ACCCGTCCATCCCTCCCACCCCCCAGGGTCGAACAGCCCCCACCCTGGGGCTGGCGGGCGCCGTTATATAAATATCAGCAGCGGGCAGCCTGCGCCGGGAGCCCCCCCTGTGTGCTTCCTTTCCCCTGGGTGGCAGGCACACAAAGACGCCGGTGACAAAACCTGTGAGGACAGTCAGGGGCTCGCCAGCAGCATGCCAAGGCGCGCGGCGGGGCGGCGAAAGGTCCCGTCCCCGTCCCTGTTCGGGCCCCGTACACCCAGGCCTGCAGCTGATAAGGCTGTAATAGTCCTCCTTTGAGGCCGCGGGCTCCCGCGGGCTGATTAGTCATTTATCACACCTGGCAGCCCGGCTGAACTATAATTACTCTTCGCTTATCCCGCCAGCCGTCATGTCCGAGCGGAGAGGAGAGGAGAGGTTCCAGCTAATGACACATTACCCTCTTGACAAGCACTTAAAGGTTTCATTGTAAATATTCAAGATATAAAACATCCGAGATTCCCTTTTTAATTATAAAAAGCAATTTCAGGGCCTCCCTTCCCCAGCCTCCTGCAGCACCCCCCTCTCTCCCGAGCCACTCACCACCACCCCTGGGCCCGGCTACATGTGCCCCCCCACCCCACCCCCCACAAATAGTAAAGTTTCGGGTGCTGTTATCCTCCCCGCAAACAAACTGATTCCCCCTTTTGTCACTTAAACTCATTGCTACAAGTTAACTCGGTATCTCGCTGCAATTATCAGACATATTGCCTATGAAATTGGTAATTTAAACACACATCACATTCCTACAAAAGTTAAATTTCTGCCCGGAAAGAAGGGGGGAGAAATGTGCATTTATATGAAAAATTATGTATGAGCAGGGAAGGGGGTGTGTGTGAGGTGGGGGGAGAGGAGCTCCCAAAAAATTCAGCATAAATAGTCCGATGTTCCTTGTTGGAACGAGAGGGAGGGAGTTGTTGAATTTATTTTATTTTATTTTTGAAAGATTATATATATATGTGTGTGTGTGTTTCCTTCATAAACTAAAAAATTGGAAATGTGTCGGTCATTAAATCCTGATTGCCAACTTAGAACGGTGTGTGGAGAAAGCAGGCAACGAGGACTAGAGCTACTTATGGACCTCAAAGGGCACTGAGTGGGTGGGTCCCACGTGAGGGGACCCTCTCTGGCCTGTTTTCTGCATCTACTCCCAGCCCCCGTGGGCGGTGGGAGATGACCAGGCACACCCTACCCTTTGTAGCAATCTTTAGGATAAAACAGTAGGAGAGACCCTTAATAAAGGCTCTCATTCCTGAGAGAGGGTAGAGGGCCCCCCCCCCAAACATATCCATCCATACAACACTCACCTCCAGACACACACAGGATGGGGAAAGTGCCTGTGTGAGCCCAGCTGGCCTGAACTGGCCCCGTCTGCCCCTGTGGGGGGATGTGTGCTGAGATCCACATCTGTAGGCAGGGATGGAAGGTCAAGGGTGCTTCTGGGGGTTTCAGGTGATCTTGGTTTAACAGGGTGCACGGCCACGGGCTGTGCAAGTTGCTGGAAGATGACACCTTACCATCTTGACAAGCACTCTGAGGTTTCATTGTAAATATTCAAGATATAAGATATAATGGGCTTTCGGTTGGGCTCTGGAGCCCAGGGAACAGGGAACCACTCTCTAGCACCCCCTTTGCTTCGCTGTTCATCAAAATCCACCTACCTAACCCTGACAGAGGGGGATCTCACATTTCTGGGTGCGAGGGGCTGATGGTGGTGGTAATGGGGACAGAGATGGTGAACTCTCAAATGTATGACCTGCCAAACTCTCAAATGTATAAGGCAGGGACACGCTGTAGAGAGTGACTTCAAGAGCTCACTTCTCCCCCTCTTATGGGAGCCCCACACCAGCACGCGTCGAGGGGGGGGGCGGTGATTCTCTTGGGCCTCACATTTCCAAAGAGAAAATGGAGATTACGAGTGGTAGTGGAGCTTGCCCGAGGCCAGGACTCAGCATGCACACCGCCCAAGTTCTCCATGCAGGGCCTCCTCCCTTCCTGCCACCATCCAGGAATCATTTCAGGGTGACCCACCGCTCAGCAGTGACAGCTGCTCCACTCTTCTAGTCTTTGAGTGCCACCACGGCCGTCTGGGACTCCAGGCAGGCTTCCCCGTTTCAACTGCTGCTGTAAGGAAAGGCCGATGCTGCCGCTCCATGACTTGTCCCCAGAGCGTCCTGTTCCTCTCAAGGGCACTTTCTCAATCGAATGAAATAACCAGGAATCAAAGAAACTGTCCTTCCCAGGGTTGGGGTCGTGATACAAGCTACCCTCGGGACTAGCTCCCCCTTTCTCAGCACACCACCTTCTCTGAGAGAAAATCACTCAAACTCTGCTTGTCACCTGCTTTGTCTCTTGCTGTGTGTGTGTGTGTGTGTGTGTGTGTGAAGTCACTGCCAAAAGATCCTGTGGAGTACCTGTTAAGAGGACAGAGAGATCCTGGCATTTATGAAGCCAGATTGTGACACTTTCTCCACTCATTTGTTCATTCGTTCATTCATTCCCCCCTTCCTTTGTTACTCCCCTTCTTTTTCCACTTTCACCCTTTCTCTGTGCCTTCGTTATTTGCATGATACCCTTAACTAGACTGCTCACTAACCAACTTAGGCGGTGACAGAATTGTACTGGGGATTTGGGAGCTCCCCCAGGAAAGAAAACTGTGGTCGCTGGGATGTGCAGTCTGGCATACCCAGGCACAGGCCTGGGTATGCAGTCACAGAGTAGTTGACCATTAGCAGCGAAAGATTCTGAAAATCCACTCACTCTTTGACTCAGTTTTCGGCATGACTGTGGCTTTTATGCTGGGGATAGGACCTGATAGATGAAGGGATCTCACAGGGTCCAGGAGTGAAAGCCCATGTGTAAGCAGCCCCAATGGAAAATAGCACCTTGGACCGGTAAATGGTGGGGATGGACGGCTCGGAAATGGGTCTATGGGTTGGACACATGCATGCACGCATACAGTGGCCTAACTTGCTTCCTCTCACTCCTTCTACTAACTCCCTCCTTCACAGTAACTCTACTGCCTTTCCGAAACCCTGGTCCATGTTCCTCTCCCCTGACCCAAGCCCTGTTTACTCATGCTCTCTGTTCTACCAGCCCTTGCTTACCTGGGGTGCTAGTTAGATAACTAGCTCCAAGCCATCAAAAGTTCTCAGTCAGGACTTCTCAGGAAGGACTATGTTTTCCTCTGCATTTTTCAGGCCAGGTGCAGAGAAACAAACAACCTACACATGGACCCCTCTTTGTAAAGACCCTCTGTATCAAGCTGTCCTCAGATTACTCAAGTTGGGTGAGTATCCTGTATTTTGTTCCTGCCAGGGCCTTGACTGCAGAGAAGAGGCACCACCTTTAGCTTCATCTGTACCCCCACCTCCTACCTGCAACTGAGGAGCAGAACCAATCATATTGGATTTACTATTGAAGCATTGAGGGAAATCCTCAAGTTTCAAGAGCATATGTGTTTGAGGGTTGCTGAGTTGGGCGGCCCAAGAAGAAAAGGACATGGAGAGAGGCCAGGCCAACGTGAGGCAACTTCCTCCTTAGTGCCAATGGGTACGCTCTGTTCTGTCTGCAAACACGAATGCCCCCCTGCAGGGAAAACCACATGTGCAAAGTTGTGCCAAAGGAAAAAGGAGGGTGTTAAAACGGAGGGTGTGAAATGACCTTGAAGGGGCCATTCTCAATTCCCAGCAACCTAAGTGCTTTACATGAAAGGGGTCAACCTACATGGCAGGGGCTCTGGTATGAATCGACTTGCAAACGCCTTGCCTTTTCTTGCCTTTAAAAAGGGATTTTAAAGGTTGCCCGCAGTCCCACCCAGCTCTGGGTGCTGAAGATAAAAAAGCAAGGCAAACAGGGACCCACTCAGGGTGAAGTACATCATGGTGTCTGGAGCCCTCAATCGATCGATAAAGCAGAAGTAGATTGATAAACCCAGTCCACTTGGGAATGGAGTTATATTGGGCTTTGTGACACAAGGGTTCCTCAAATCTCGAAGAGCCACCCTCGCATCAATAGGAATGAGAAGGATTTCAGAACTCTGTGCTGGTAGTGTCGTGGGTTCCTCAGCCGACTGCCAACCACAAGGTTAGCAATTCGAATCCACTAGTTGCTCTACTGGAGGAAGATGAGGCTGTATGCTCCTGTAAAGAATCACAGCTTCAGAAAGCCAAAGGGGCTGTGTCATTCTGTCCCGTGATGTCACTGTGAATCGGGATTGGGATTGACTCTGTGGTGGTGGGTTGAGTTGGGTTGCTGTGGGTAGTTACATAATCTGGTGTCACCTGGGGACTTGCGAGAATACAGAGTAAAGGGATGGAGTCTAGTCCTGTCAATCAGATCATAGCCAATGAGGCCTCTGGGTGGGCACAGCCTTCTCCTGAGAATTCTGGGAACTCCTTGGCTTTCTGCCTAAGAGAAAGGAGATACTTTTCTCTCTCTGCTTCACTTCCTGGGAGACATCACTGAGGACAAGACACTTGGCACTATGCTGAAACTAGAGAAGCCACATGGAGACCCCTGCCAGCGCTGAGATGCTTACAACCCACCGGGTCCAAACACTTTCTACCCACTGGCCTGTGATCATTCTGCATCACTGCACGTGTTTCGTGAGTCTAGAGAGGACTTTTTAGATGGGTATTGGACATAGGAGCTAATGTCAGACTTATGGGCTTGGACTGGACTGGATTGGGATGCTTTCTTAATGTACAATTACCCTTCATCTAAAGCTCTCTCTTATACACATATGAGTTCCTATGGATGTGTTTCTCTAGTCTGCCTGGACTAGCACAGTTGCATTCTGCGGTTACATTGGAAGCGTGATTCTTTTCTTTGGAAGCTGTCCTTGAGGACTCCTTGTGGGTGTCATGCAAAAAAAAAAAAAAAAAGAGCCAGAGTCCCTTCCCCAAGAAACCTGCTCTGAGCCCTCTCCACCCAGTTCAGGACACAGACCCTGCTGTCTGTCTGCACTGCGCTACATCAAGTTATTGGCAGTCCAGGGGATCTCTCGTCTATCTGGAAGCTCCCGGCCTGACTCAGTGGGTGACAGCTGCTATCCGAGAGATGCTTCGTGGGAAAGTACTTTATCATCCTTATCAGTATGTTTGTCAGTACCACTAAGGTGAAACTGACCCAAGCCACGGCATTTTCCATCACCACCTAGGTAGGCATGTGGAAGTCGGATGCTGAATAAGGAAGACCAAAGAAGACTCGATGCCTTTGTATGAAGGTGTGGGCACAGGCCATGAGAAGTGCCACGCGGTGCCCAACAAACACACCAGTCTGTCTGGGAAGCAGTCCTGCCAGAGCACTCCTTAGAAGCAAGAGCACACTCCCTGGAGAAAGATGCTTGATACATTAGAGGGGCAGCGACAAAGAGGAAGGCCCTCAATGAGAGATGGTCACGGTGACTATGACAATCGGAACGCTGGTGAGGAGGGGCTAGGCCTGGGCTGTGCTACACTCTGCTGGGCAGAGGGTTGCTGTGGGTTGGAACGGACTTGACGGCCCCTGACCACAACATTTTCTCATCTCTTCTGAAGATCCTTCTTTAAAAACGGCAGCCTCATTTCCACGTGAGCACCAACCCTGCTCTGCTGGGGAGCTTCACCCCTGCCTGGTAGGAAAAGAGAATGCTGATGAGCCTATGGTCTGTCGTGAACCCAGACCTGGGGACAGATAGCAAGGAGGCCACGGACCGGCCACCCCGTTCCTTTTTGTCTCAACACCCACCAGTCGTCCGAGACCCATCACAAGAAAATCCACTCAAATCCCAAGCGGGGTACCATCCGCACCGCCCCCACCTATTTAGGGTAGTGGCTGGGCTTGGAGTCTAAAAACAGAAACCAGCTCCCCGTCCAGCCCGATTGTTCTTTGAGCGGCAGAGAGAGCACATTCGGGAAGGTGCCTTTCTCAGCTCTGAGTCACACGGGTAACCTCCAGGTGACTTTCAGAACTGGAGGTCTGGCCTCGCCTCTGCCCGATGGCGGCTTTGTGAAATTGATTAACTATTTTCAATAAGTCCTTCTATCATCCCCGAGTGAAAACTGCAAGCGTGCTGCATATGTAAAAATATAAAGGTTTGACTCATCTCGCCTGGGGGGAATGCTGACGACGGAGCCAGGGGTGTGCTGTTTGGGTGAATGCCGCCCCCAGTCACAGTTAATCTTGACAGCCCCTCTCCTCCCCCAATCCCTTGTTCCCATACCTCCTTGGACCAGCTTGCGTGGCTTAGCCTTCTGGCCCCCGGAGGTCCCTCAAATCCCCTCCTCAAGGAGATTTCGAGGTCAGCCTGAAGCATTTCTGGCTCAGTGCCATGACCTCTTGACTTCGCATCCACATTCCCTGGCCAGCCAAGGTCGCTGGATCCGATGGACCCTGGCTGATGGAGCTGGAGAAGGCAGCCAGTTGGAAGCTGAGCCCCCACTGCAATTCCACGCTCCTAGCTGGCATTGTGACGTGAGGAGCTGGGCGCTCCATCCCATTTTCTCCGAGCTGAGGCCAGGGGGCTTGTACCAGTCACAGGTGTGGAGCTAGCCGGACGGGGTGCAGGCATCCAGCAATTGGGCACACAAGGCCCCCCTGACAGTGCTATTAGCCTGGTGGTGTTGACAAGTCACCGTCCACACAACACAGCACAACACAGTGGCCTGTGACATCGGTTTCCTGATGTGCTGTGTTGTGACAGAGGGACAGAACCTTAGAGGAGGGCGGGGCAAACCCAGGTGGCCAACAGAAGCTGGAGACCCGAGGAGTTGGGTTCTGGAGGTCTCTCTGGCTGGATCCAAAGCGAGTGTGATTCTGCGGCTTCCAAACGACCAAGAAGCCCCTTAAAGAATAGGCAGAGCCTGGCTGTGGAGAATGTGGTGATCGAAGAGGCGGGGCAGGGGCTCATTCATACTGGAGTCCCGGCTAGGGATTCGTGTTCTTTGCTTCGACCCAAATATCAGTCCACCCAGGGATGGGACAGAATGGTGCCCATTACCCTTCCAGAAGAGGAGTCTCCCTGAGGTGTTGCGTGGTGCCCGTGAGCCTGCTCCGACTCACAGTCTCCCGATGGACAATGGAAGGACATATTGCCCAGCCCGGTGCCATCCTCATGGTTGCTATGGCTGAGCTACTATGCCAGCCAAAGTGGGAAGGCACCGAAAGCTGAAACAGGCTCGTGAGACATACCAAACCAATGGCCAAGACACTGGATGTCAACGGGCTCACCATCCTGAAGATGGCTCGGGTGTTGTGCGTCAGCTCTTTCTACCATCTGCAAGAGGGCCAGGGGTGGGAGCTGACTCAATGACCATTCACAACAACATCCGTCCTCTTAGACTGGCCAATAAAACCGATGCCTGTTCTGGTCAGTGAGCTGCTGTGAAGTTCCTGCCCTTCCCCTTCCCTGACCCCCTCCACTCTCCTCCATTGTCCTAACCCTTCCCATTCGTCCTCACTGCCCCAGCAGCCAAGGGTGGCCATCGTGGAAAAATGGGATGGTGACAACCTGAAGCTTCATGGTTGAGTGGTCGTCCATGTTGTTGGGAGAGACCTGTCCCTGCAGAAGGACACCCTGCTTGGGAAAGTGGAGGCACATCGAAACAGAAGAAGGCCCTCTACATGATAGGTCAATGGTTCTCAACCTCCCGCATGTCATGACCCTTTAATACAGTTCCTCATGTGGTGGTGACCACCAACCATAAAATCATTTTAAAAAATCATTCTCTTTGCTACTTCATAAGTGTCATTTTGCTATCATTATGAATCATCATGTAAATGTCTGACAGCCAGGATGTATTTTCATTGTGACAAACTGAACATCATGAAAGTATAGTGATTCATCATGAAAAACAATATGTCATTATATATTGTGAGATATTTGTTTCTAACGACAAATCAACGAAACGTTGTCTTGAAGCATGGGGTAGCACGGGTAACAGGTACTCATCTGTGGGTGTATCTGCACTTGGACATACCTGCCTGGAGATGATGGATAGAGGAGCAGTGTCTTGGTTCCTAAGACCATCGGAAATATGGCCCTATGTGAGCCCTGTGAAAGGGGGTCGAGACCCACAGGTTGAGAACCACTGTGAGAGGCGGACACTGTGGCTGCCACCATGGGCTCCAACATCAGAACAATGTTGAGGATGGTGCAGGCCTGGGCAGGGCTTCCTTCTGCTGGGCATCGGGTTGCTATGGGTTGGAACCTAACAACAAGAACAGTAACAACA
The DNA here is from genome assembly GCA_004026705.1 of Nesogale talazaci. Classification (NCBI taxonomy): domain Eukaryota; kingdom Metazoa; phylum Chordata; class Mammalia; order Afrosoricida; family Tenrecidae; genus Nesogale; species Nesogale talazaci. Next base: position 8,254 of record PVJH01018880.1, read on the forward strand.
ACCTAAGGGTTTACATGGTATCGTTAGTGGAAGGATGGGCCTGCTAGTATATTGCTAAATTAACCAATGGAGAATAAAAAGGAGACTGAAGTGGATAGACGCCTATTAGTCTCACGCTGGGAAAAAACATGGACACTAAGACTCTTCCCTCATGGGTCACCCACACAGGTAGAAAGCAGCAAACTACGGCCTGTCGGCCAAGTACAGTCTGCCGATCTATTACTGCCATTTGGAATAAGCCACTCCCACTGCTGTATGCATGGCCTATGGCGACACTCACACAGCAATGGCAGACACCAGTAGCTGCAACATAGACCGTCTGGTTCACAAAGCTCCTGACGTGTGCTATCTGGCCCCTTTATACCAAATGTTTGTCGACTCCTAACAGAGAATGGTTCTCACAGGGATGGGTAAATCCCCTATTCTTGCCAAGCTCTGCCACACTGAAGGTTAGTGTGCCACAAAGACATCCACCATGTGGCTATTTAAGGGTCCTGGAAAATGTGGATGAGGAACAACTCTTGCGGGGAGGATGGATTAAAAGCTGTCCCCCTCCCAGCCAGTACCAGCTTTCTATCTGGTAGGACCACACCATCAGATAAACTCCCATGTCTCTGAAGCTTAAAACAATCCTGCTATTTCTTGATGACCCGAGGGTGCTTGCCACCCACGCAGCCATTCGGGGACTCCAGACTGGTTCCATCCTGAGGCTTATTCCATTGTCTAGAACTCAGTCTCTTGGTCACCTGCCACTGCAGGCAGTCTAGACGTGGAAGGGAATTGAGGGAGAGTTGTCAGCCACAGGGCACAACTCAGGACCCCAACTTGCCCTCCACCTGCGCACCCTTTACCCCTCTCAGAGCCATCACGACCCCCTCTCTCAAAGAAAGTTCCTAAGAGGACAGTGGTCCTAACAGAGGGGACTCAGGGAGGGAAGCCTGGAAGTAGCACAAGATCAGCAATAAAGAGCCAGGTCTGCTGACTGGCAGGTTGGCAGGTGGAAACCATCAGTGGGCCCGAGGGAAATAAAGGAGGCTTTCTCCTCCCATAAAGAATTACAATCTCAGAAACCCACCGGGGGGCAAGTCTAGCCTGCCCTATGAGTCAGAATGCCATGATGTCAGGGAGTTTTTTTTGGCTTTTTTTTGGTCCAACGCCCTGAACTTCCATCAGCTGGTTTAGAAAACTATGGTGAGACAGTCCCTTCTCCGGCTTCATTGTCCCTGCTAAGGTGTCAACAGTTTAGGGGTGTTTCTCTTGAGCCCCTGTTGGTGTAAACTGACAATGCTCTTGGTGGCTAACAAAGAGGATGGAAGTGGGAAGAAATGTATGACCATCCCCTTCTGACAAAACCAGCCCTTGGAAACCATGCCCCTCATAACGCTGCTGCCACATGCATAGGGTCAGCATGATTTCCAGCCTATATTTCCCCTGATGGAGGTCTCTCCCTCTGCGGTCTCTGAGTTTGTGGTTCCACATGGAGAGGAAGCCCTAGTGGCCGTGTCTCGCACCCCCTGCGGGAGCTCTGTATTTTAGGGAGGGGCGCCCTGGGTCTGTCCATCCTTTCCACAGCAGCCGAGTCCACTTCCAGATCTGGTTCTGGCAGAGGGAGGACCCACAGTACATAACTCCCCGACACAAAACAAAGGAATTGATCACACCGCAGGCTGGCTGGGAAGGGTGACCACGCCTGATACCTTGGCCCAAAGGGCACCAGGCATTTACCAGCTGTTGTGGGCTCCAGTCGGGCTGTTATTTCAAGGGCTGTTCACGACAGCATCGTGGTCCGATTTGGATGAGACTAACCTCCGCCAACCTAGCGGAGGGGGTGGGGGGCACACAGAGGACCTTGGGAGGTTAAGCTCATGGACTAGATGAAACGCCTTCTCAGAGGGGACGCCATGGTGCCCCCCATCCCACTTCCTGCCTCCAGGTTCCCGGGATCCGATGGCCCCCTTTCTCCCAAATTCAAAAGCAAGCATCCCTACCCAGGGACCTAGGTCTGCGGCCTGCGGGCCCGCACAACACTCCGGCATCACAAGCAGGGGCCGCGTTCTCCATCTCCGCCGGCCTCTGTCGGAGAGCGGGAGCGGAGACTGCAGCGCCTCGCTAACCATGTAATTGATAACTCCCGACTCTATTCACGGTGGGAACCTGTCAGTTAGAGTCTAAAGATACAGACGCACCGCGATGGAAATGAACTCGCACACGTCTGTCTGGGGCCCGCGAAGGGCCTGGATGCTGCCGACAGTTTGCTACTTAATTGGTCGGGGCTGGTTTACCGGCGCACACACGCATCTAGGAGGTGCCACGGGTGTATGGCGGCGCCTTCTGACAGGCCTATTTAGCGAGGAGGAGGGTTGGATCCGATTGGATTTCGTTTGGGTTTTGTTTGGTTCCCCCCCCCCCTCCCCCGGATAATTGCTTGGGACTGCGCTCTCAAAGTCAAAGGCATCCAAACTTGCCTGCCTGGGTTTCTGGGAATACCCGCAAGCAGGGAGGGATGAACCTGCCCCAGCCTTGGGAGGAGGTACAAAAAGAGGCTGGTTGGGGAGTTCTTGTGTCCCATGTTTTGTTTGTTTGTTCCCATCCCCCAACCCCACCATTACCCCCCACCCACTACCCTCCACCGGTCTTCTCTTTGGAGCAATGCCACCTTCAGGATCTATTGGTCCACAGGTTGAGGGTTCAAGGGCCACCAGATCTGGCATGTGTCCCTCAGTTGGGTGGAGTGAAGGGGGCACTAGTGTCTGGGCTAACTGGGGCCTTCTTAAAGAGTCCCTGAGTCATTGGAAAAGGGTGAAGGGGCTGGGCTTCTAACCTCAAGGTTGGTGGTTCAAGTCTACCCTGAGGCCCCTCAGAAGAAAGCAGGCACTAGAGCCCTCTGGCGCCCCGTTCTGTCCAGGTGCACGTGAGGTTCTCCTGAGTCTGTGCTGACCTGCCAGTGTCCAGGGGTTTCCTTGCCCAAGGCAGCAGGAGACAGCTGGCTGAATGTGGGGGAGGCAGGGGGTGTTTGCAGAAGTGGTGGGACTGTGGGGGTGACCCTTGGCTTAGCGCAGGTAGAGCAGGGAGCTGGCCACCCCCTTCAATGGCGTCCCCCCGCTGCTCTGTAAGAAGTGGGCTGGCTGTGTCTCCTGGCAGGGCTGTGTGGGCCTGGCCTGATGCTGGGTCCAGAGAGCACCCTGAACCTGGGAGGGGCGCAGGCACACCTGCTCACTTTGTCCCTCCTTCTCACGGGGCCTTGAATACACATTGGCATTATCCACCCCTCTTGAAAGTGTCAAATATTCGCATCAAAAAACAAACCCCAATCCACTGCCATCTAGTCCATTCCGACTCCTAACAACATGACCGGGTTTCCAAGGCTTTGTGATTCCTTGTGGGCGCAGAGTCTCTCCGCTCTCCCGCTCTCCCTTAGAGCAGCTGGGGAGTTTGAGCTGCACATTTTTTGGTGAGCAATCTTGAGCTGCCTCTACAGTGCTCCCGGGGCTCCTTGAATTTTCACACCAAACACAACCAAACTCCCTGGCCGTGAGTGGATGCGGAAGCAACCCTAGGACAAGGTGGAACTGCCCCCTGTGCGTTTCTGAGACGGTAACTCTTTCCAGAAGTAGAAAACCCCCTCTTCCTCCTGCTGACCAGTTGGCGGATTCGGACTTCAGCCCTTTTGAATTGAAGCCCAACACGTAACCGCCACACCGCCACGGACACTGGAATAGTCACACCGAGAACATAAAAGGGATCAGGAGTTACAAATTGTGGAGAAAGCCTACTCAGAGAGCAGGAGAGTGAGGAGACTTTCCACACAGTCCTCACAGCCAGGGATGCCAGAAGCCTTACCTGTGACTCTAGGTGAGTTCTAGCACCAAAGAGACACCCCACTCCCTGGCAACACACACAACAGGCACACACACACACATACCAAGGCACAAGAATCTACAGGAAGATCTACAAGGAGGCTTTGATTAGTAATGAAAGAATCATTGAAATATATAAAAGACCCAACCAAACCCACTGCCATCCAGCCTAAAGGATTCCAACCCTGGAGGACAGTAGACAAGTGCCCCCGTGGGTTTCCTAGGCTATAATTCTTTAAGGGGACCGAAAGTCTCATCTGTCTCCCAAGGTATCGCTTGTGGATTTGAACTGCTGACCTTGAACTAGCAGTTCAACTATGCCACCAGGGCTCCCAAGCACAGATCCATAATGAATCCGGAATCAGACTCTGGGGCCATTCATGAGGCTTTATGTAACTCCATCTCACAATTTCTCATAAAAAATAAAACTGAGAAAACGTGACATCTACACAATGTGTAGCGGATTGAATCCTACACAGCGATGGAGCTGCAGGTCTTAAAAGCAGAGGGGACTTCCAAATCACTTTCTATTGGGAAGTTGAGCACATAGTGATATCAGTTTTTGTTCTTTGATGCCTGATACCTGAACCCTTTGACAGCTCTTGATCACACAGACTGGTGTGCTTCTCACATGTGGGCTCTGTTGCTTCTGAGCTAGATGGCTGCTTGCTTATCTTTAAGTCTCCTTTAGGACTCCAAACACTCTATCTTTTGATAGCTTGGCACCATCAGCTTATTTCACATTTGGTTATGCACCCACTTTGTCTTCAGCAGTCGTGTCAGAAAGGTGAGCGTCATGGAATGCTAATTTAATAGAACAAAGTGTTCTTGTATTGAGGGAGTAATGAGTGGAGGCCCAATGGTCATCTGCTGCCCTAATACTAAACCTATGCACATAGATATATTTTCCCATTATATATAAATATATTTACATATATACATACCTGTATTTAGACCTCTGCAAATGTCCTTTGCCTCGTAGTTTTTCCTCTATTTCCTTGTACTTTCCCCTTGACCTACTATCATGCTCAGTTTTCATTTGGGTTTCAGTAATTCCTCTCAGTAATTCCTGCCCTTAATCAAGCCCTGCCAGGCCTCTGTGCTCACCTTCATGATACTATCCCTGAAGACAAATGGGTGCATAAGCAACTGTGGTGAAGAAAGCTGATGGTGCCCAGCTATCAAAAGTTATAGTATCTGGGGTCTTAAAGACTTGAAGGTGAACAAGCGGCCATTTAGCTCAGAAACAACAAAACCCACATAGAAGAGGAATACTAACCTTTCTGATCACGAGGTGACAAAGGGATCAGGTATCAGGCATCAAGAAACAAAAAAATCATATCATTATGAGTGAGAGGAAGTAAAGAGTGGGGACCCAGAGCCCATCTGTAGGCAACTGGACATCCCCTTACAGAACAGTTGCAGAGAGGAGATGCGCCGATCAAGGTATAGTGTAGCAATGATGAAACATACAACCTTTCTTTGGTTCTTAAATGCTTCTTAAACCTCTTCCAAACCGCTCCCCCTCCCGACTATCATGATCCCAATTCTACCTTACAAATCTGCCTAGACCAGAGGATGTACACTGGTACAGATAAGGACTGGAATCACAGGGAATCCAGAACAGATGGCATCTGCAGGACTAGTGGTGAGAGGGGAGATACCAGGAGGGTGGAGGGAAGGTGAGGTAGAAAGGGGGAACCGATTACAAGGGTCCTCCCTGGGGGACAAAGAAAGATGGGTGAAGGGAGAGCATCCAACAGTTTAAGCTATGACAAAATAATAATTTATAAATTATCACAGGTTCATGAGGGAGGGGGAGCAGGGAGAGAGGGGAAAAAATGAGAAGCAGATACCAAGGGCTCAAGGAGGAAACAAAATTTTGAGAATGATGAAAGCAACAAATGTACAAACGTGCTTTACACAAGGGATGCATATATAGATTGTGATAAAAGTTGTACGAGCCCCCAATAAAATGATTTTTTTTAAAAGATCACCTTCCCTTCTTCTTCCTTAGAGGTTGAAAACAAGTAGTTCCCTCAAATTCTTATCAAGAAGCACCCATGAATGGTAGCAGCTAAACCAAGCCTTCTGTCTCCTTGGGAGAACAGCAACAAATGGAGTCAACATCCTCATTCTGAGCAGAAATGCTCTGTGGGAGTCCTGTGGCGCCACGTCAGAGACAAGGCACTGCATGGGGTGAGTCTGCTGCACAGAAGAGCAGCAGGGATGGCCGTGGTCTCCTGGGAACACCAAACCCTGCTCCACACTTAGGGATACAAAGAGGGAATCCAGGCAGGTCCTTCCACACCCAGTGTGTCAGTGGGGACTGCACATGGCCTGGGCGATGGTCTCGGGAGCATCTGAGGAACACGTTCCCTTCAACCTTGTTAGTAGTGGCTCCCATGTGACATACCTGTGTAATCTTTCTAAGAGTCTTGCCCACCTCCAGGAGGAGTGGATTCTGGGGCCAGGGACCTTTGAGCTGCCTCTAAGCCCATCCTGATCCAACCCTGGCAGGACCATAGGCCCATCCATGACAAAGTGGCAGCAGCATCAACTTGCTATGGATGCCTACTGCCCACAGTCCATGGCCCACTGCTGAGAGACATGGCTCTCGTGGGACAGAACAATGCTCCTACCTGGTTCTCCTTTATAATGCTGTGGTGGTGGGGGCAGTAGGTTAACTGGGAGCCGAAGCACCCGCCAATAGCTATGATCTTGGGTAGGTGGGGAAACAGAAAGGGCAAATCAAGTCAAAGAAGGGTGACAGGCTATCCCTGGGTGGTAGGGTCATGGGTGATTGGTTTTCCATTGGGTGTTTTGCACGTTGTAGAGAATGGCATGGATTATTTCTGTAAACACACACACACACACACACAGCATCCGGTTAAACGAACCCAAGTGACATCCCAGAGACAAAGGAGCACTTGCTTGTGTGT